>JAOCPT020490330.1:0-12556 GCA_026546935.2 Palythoa grandiflora
TTTATTTACCTTAAAATCTGTACATTTTTGGTTATTAATATTGCTTTTTTATTGCCATATTGTCATGATAATTTCCGACCATAGGTCACTGAGCCATTTGTTGAACTCGATATTCTATAGGACTTGAAAAAAATAATGGTTTCTTTGATGGTTGAAAGCAGTAAAACCTTGTCCACTGGATGGGGTGTTTTGCTTAAATTTGATTAGTAATCTCTTCCCCACCCTGGAACATTTGAATTTTTTTTAGGGTTTTCGTTCAAATCCCCACCCCTTGCCTGAATACCCCCTCCTCGGGACTTATATTGATAGGTGCATAATTGTACCTGGTCGTCTTCACTCACTGAATTAATATTATTTATATATTATAAGTTTTTTTATCTCTTAGTATAGTTCTTAAACATTAAATTTAAAGATTAGAGTACGATAGTCGTTAAAGTGCTTTAATGCTTTTAGATTTTATTGTAATATTTACCATCATTTTCGTTGCTACGTATCTGGCGGGGTTTCTTTTGTCACTCCGAACTTGAGTTTTGTCTTTCATCAATGATGTGTGAACTATGAGTATGACATGAATCATTTCATAGTTCACTCAGACTGCAAGAAATACCATTTAAGAAAATAATAGTTGACTCTAACCTCTGCTGAAAGTATCACATTGGTCATAGAAGTTCAAAACTTAGTAAGATAATTGGTATTATTACTAGAATACGACATGTACCGACAAACACACTTCTTATTAACAATTAGATTATGAGGTCGAGATTTCAATCGTGTGATAGTTGATGAGGGTGAATCGTGTGATAGAAATCGAGAGCGAATAATGCACCAGTCAATGTAAACCCCCACCCCTCCCAACCCCAGGCATTAGCCGGGGGTTAAATGGGGATTAGGCATAGAAATTGTGCCCCGGTGAGTCGTGCATTAGACGTATTTAGATTATTGCAAAATTTTGGCGGGGGATTGGGCGGGAGTTAGACAGTTTTGACAAAATGTTGCAGAAGAGCCTGGGAGCTAGTTTTGCACCGCCATCACATGGATGACAAAGTACCAGATATCAGTGGGCTTTGTTCTGTTTTATTTATTATTCATCTTGATTATTTGATATGCCATTATACAAAGTGTGGCACGTTTCAAGAACTTTGCGAAAAGCAGTAGTTGCAAAGTCCTACGGTGAATTTGTTGAAGGAGGTGAATGGTTTGACCTCCTAAAAGCGAGTTTCAGATTGGTCAGAAGCTGAAAGCTGAATTTATTTTTGCAAATATAAACAGAAGGCCAAGCATTTTAATTGATTTTATAGCATTGATGGAATATGCAGGGTATCGCTGAAATAGCCTCACATGGTGAGGCATTACAAGTGTTTAGAAACCCCAAAAGTCCAATCCTCGCCAAATGCCCGGGGTCAGGGGGCCGGGGGTTTGCACTGACTAGTGTATAATCTAATTGTTTTAGTAGAAATCTACTAGTCATTTTTAAAAAGGCTGTCAATCTTATTGAATACAAATATCAACACTTCGAAACCTCGAAGGAGCGGCCGCCATTTTGTTGACAATGGCTACCCACTCTCTATCACCGAATAGATAGTGGGTAGGGTAGCCAATCAGAGAACAGCATTGGTAATAGAACGCTAGTAGATTTATACTAACTTTCTATAGATCACTTTTGCTCCCTTATCTGTATTTTGGCTAATCAGTTTGGGGACAAGCTGTACAAACCTACCTAAATCAGATTCTAGTGCTACAAAAGCATGCTCTTTGACTCATATATTTTGCGCCGTACAGATCTCACACTATTCCTTTGTTTCGTTCTTCTGACACTCTTCCTATTGATATGCTTTATCTCAGGTTAATTGCAACACTAATGCATGATGTCTCAAACAATTTGGTGACACCAACTATATCTGACCTTTTTAAATGCTCATTGTAATACACATACTTATAACACTAGATTTGCATCGGCTGATAATTATCGTTTTGAATATTCAAGGCTAAGTCTCAAATCAAAATCATTCTCGAAAATAGGCGTCAAAGTATGGAACGGTATCCCTTCAGTACTTCGCTGTCTCTCTAAACTGATATTTAAAAAGCGTTTGCACAAGAATTTATTAGATCTACTGAATTGAAAGAACAGAATGATTATGTTGGCATCAATATGTTTATCTCAAACTTTTCTAAGCCAAAGTAAATTAGTAGCAGTATATTTTGCGGTGTATATACTCATTTATTTTAAGACTTGTATAACTCAATTATTATTATTTCGTTTACAATGTTGAACAACTTTAATCATATAAATAACCAAATATTTTTTCACTACCCGTATAGATTAGCCTTTGCTATTTGCGGGTAGTATGGCTCTGTAAATAATGTAATAAATGATAATAATAAACTTGTAATTTGAAACTTGATGGTTAGCGTGCATCGAGTTGTGGATTTACTCGTAAAGTTTGGTCTTTGGAGAGCACAAACCTCATGCTTTTCATTTACGGTCCTCGTGCTCTCCAAACTTTTCATTAAGTGCATTCATAACAACTAAAACGTGGACCTGTGAGAGGGTCCATTCTAGTCAAAACTGAAGTACTTATTTAATTGACTTTGAAAGTAATTTTTTGCTCAATAATGATCAATATTTAAAGTCCTTTAGATTTTTTCGTATATACAAATTAATTTTTTGTTTAATATTTGCTAATTAATTTTTTGTGCAATATATGGTAATTCATTTTTTGTGCAATATATAAGAATTCATTTTTTGTGTGGTGACACCATTTTTGTTGTATTAGCAAATTGAAATAGTGCATAACAAAATATTGCACTGAAGGAGAACTCGTGCAAAAAAAGTCTCGAAATTATGATAACTCATCTAGTACATGCTTGTAAAAAGTATACAAGCATTCACAGTGGCATTAGGAGGGACCGAGGTAAATATGAATTAATTTTTTGTGTGATGTCTTTAAATTTATTTTGTCCAAGAATGCGTTACACACATTGAGACTTGCTTGAAGGCTGGGCCAAGTACTAACTCTACCATTTCGAAACTTATCAAATCAAGATACCAAAAAGAAACACTGAGAGAATAGAATGAGAGAGGAAGGCGTTTCTTATGCAAAACTTGAAGGAAGTTGTTAGACTTGTCAATATTCCACGAGACATTACTTGGACAGAAGAGTTGGTTGAAGAATCTCCCATTCATTACTTGGAGGAAACTTAATGTGTAACTCTGTCATTAATGGAGTGTCAAATTACCCCAGCTGACATATACAGCTGTATAAGCTTCCAAACAAGTATGTGCTGGGCAGTGATAACTAACCCACATGAGCAAATTCCACAAAAGATAATTTTTCTTTATACTAAAAAACTTGAGCACCAGGATTCCAGCAAATTCATTTTTAAAACACATAAAAGTTTTGCCAGGTAATAGCTTCCTTGTATATAAGCAACAACACTTACTAAAGAAAATCTTTTTGTGTGGTTTACCAGTGCTAATAATTTTATAAAGCTCGATAGATGATTTTTGTAATTCTGATCTTCGGATACATCAATTTTTTTGGTTGCTTGTATATGACAGTGGAAAAGATTTAGAAGTTCCACATCTGCCCAACTAGAGAATTTCACCAATGAATCAATATAATAGATGGTTTACATTTTTTGATTCTCAAGAGTGTTTGCAATATATTTACTGACCAGTGTGTTAAGCTAAGCTAAATCCTTTACGAGTCAAGTGGCCCATTGGAGCTAGTGTTTATCTCCAGTGTCTGTAGTGTTAAGTAGATAAGAGTCACTGACTTCCCCTGGGGGGGGACACTAATCCATCGCAGGTTAGCCCCAAGCAGGAGCTGGTACTCATTTTACAGACCTCAGAAGGATGAAAAGCTGAGTCAACTTTGGCAGAAAAGAAGGTCACACAAATGTTCAACACTTGGCTGAGCTACAGGTTGAACCTGGGACCTTGTGGTTAGAAGGCAGAGATCTTACCACTGCACCAACCCGGCATGCTGCCGTCCCAGTGTGTTAAAGATTATTAATATTTTACTTAGATTGCATACAACATTTTGAAATGCAACATTTTTGCAATATTTTTATATATGTATTTACATATCTATGGAAAAAACATAATGGCCATCAGATATTAATCACTGTTGAAACTTAAAGTTTAGATGCACGCTTATGCCATACAAAGAGAATGCTCGAATTTGCCAGCTATGTTCTAAATATATATTCACAATTTCCATATTTCCCAAAATTCACTTTGTTTGCTCCCCCAAAATTTTGCATAAGCATTGTTTTCAATTTCACTTGGGACATACATACTTTTTGTAGTCGCCACTTGGTCCCTAAATATTTTAAGTGGTAGAAAATTACAAAAACTTAAGGCAGGTTTCCAAATAACTGTAAGTGCTGGCAACTAAATCAACAGTGCTAGGGCAGTGACTGGGACATTGTGCAGGAGTGCAATCGATGGATCCCAGACTGTGTTTGGACAACAAAGGCAGCCTTAATTGTCCCAGAACAGTCTGGGATCACCAGCACACTGGCAACATGCTCAGTTGCTGGCACTTACAATTTTATGGAAATCAGCCTTTATAGTTGCAGGGTTCGTGCTACTCCTTGAACTCCTTGAATACTCCTGGAATTTAGTTTCATTTTTAAAGGGCGCTTGAAAAGCCCTTGAAAATATGAATTTCTGCTAAAACTCCTTGAAAACTCCTTCAAGTCCTTAAATTTTTGTACTGTTAACTTTTTGGAAACAAATTATGTTATTAGTAAATTTTCATTGTTTGCTTATTGTTGAACCAGCTAATGTATCTGTCTGTTTCTGTTAAATCATTTCATTTAGGGGGAGGCATTTTCAAGCACGTTTTAAGACTCTTGGTTAACAACTGCTTGAGAATCCTCGAAACGAATTAAGTGCAGGTGCTAAGAACACTCCTTGAAAACACCCGTTCTCTTCTTGAATACTCCTTGAATTTCGTACTCACAGAGTAGCACTAACCCTGATTCCGACGTACAGTTGTTGTGTTTACTATTGTTTTTTCACGTCGTCATTGCTTCAAGTCTCAGTAATAAGTGTGTGGTGAGTGACTGGGACTCAGTACCAGTCTCAGTCTCGCTAGGAGCTGGACTGGAACGTTGTTTTGTTCGCCTCTTGGAGTTTTATAGCATGTGTTACCGACGTTTGTTTTCATCACTGTTTCTGAGGCGTATCTAGTGGAAATTCTACATTGGTGTCAGAAGTCGGACCTACGATATGAGCAACGATCAAGAGGGTCAACAAGTTGCAACCGGCGGCCATTTTGATAGCGGTGGAGTGAACGACAACCATGGAGGGGAAAGTGGCGTTTCGTCAACTTCAAGTAGTTCTGCTGTGATGACTGAATTAGCGACGGCACTCTGTGTTGTATTTAGACAATCGGCAGCAGAAGAATCGACGAGTTCCCGTGTTTTGGAGTGATATGTCACCCCTCGACAACCAAAGCCATTCTCGGTAGGACAAACTTTTTCCACGTGGTTGGCACAGTACAATCAATATAATTTTTTCGCTGGTCGTGCCCCAAGGTAAGCGGAAAGCTCAGACTTTCTGGAGATCTTTCATATGATGATTTTATCGAGAAACGTAAGGCCCAATTTCATTCCAACAAAACCCCTGGAGATTACAAGCTCTGCTTTAAGGCTCGACAAGAGAAACCTAATGAAGGCCTAGAAACTTATGCTTACAATTTATTAGAAGTAGCAGAAAATGCTTACCCGGATGCAGACTTCTATTTCAAAGAAGAATTAGCAAAAGACCGATTTATGGAAGGTGTTCGCTGTGGTGATGGACTGTGAGAACAGTTATTTATTGCTCAGCCAAAATCCCTGTCAAAAGCCGTACGTTCAACTCGCCAACTTGAAAATGCATGAGTATCCGCTCGCAGCTCTAATGGGCCGAAACTAGGGTCTGCAGCGCGAGGTGATGGGGGTGCTGGTGTCCAAAAATTTAAGCAACAGCTGAATGTTGTTAGTGAAGGCAAGAAGGGGGGCGTTGTGAAGCTTCAAGCTAAGATTGATTAGTTGGAAAAACAACAATATTCAACCAGGCCACAGCAACGTGATTTGAGGAAAATCCGATGTTTTTCGTGTCAACAATGGGGTACCATGTACGGGGGTGTCCCCAAGGGAAGGTGGGAAACAAGTAGGGGAAACTGGTGTGGGCCAACCAGCTTCCCAGAAAAATGGCCAACATGAATTGTTTGAACCCAATCAGGCAAAGGAATTAAATCGGTTTACAACTGGAACTGGAATTTATGTTTCGGGATTAGTGAACCATAAACAATTGTCAATTTCGTTAGACACTGGGGCAACATCTTGCATTTTGAGCGAAGATAGCTGGAGAAAGAGTGGGCATTGCCCTGAAAAACTGGAAAAACTCAATGCCACCCTAACCATTGCAAATGGAGATAGCTTGGCTGTTGAAGGCAGAGTTTCAATTAATTTGCTTCCGGGAAAGTTAACTCTGTCCGTACCAATGTTAATTGTTCGAAATGTTCCACACCCATGCATTTTGGGATCAGATTTTTTTGAAACTTATGGTTGTCAAATTCTCTATGATTAGAGTACTTTAGTTATTCGTGGTGAAGAGATCCCATATATCATCAGAAACAGGCACCAAGTGTTTGTCGCATTCTCCTCGACCAGAAAGTGGAAATTCAACCGGTGACTGAGGTAGTGACCACTGGTAGACTAGATACTGGGTACGAGCACAACAATGGAATACCAGGTATTATTGAGGGAAAGCCAGTGGGTGGGGTGGGGGTATATGCACACAGGATCCACAGCTCGCTCATCCAAGTGTTGGCATCTAAACCCGGCAGAACAGTGGGACATTTCTACCCCTTTCATCGTAACTTTGGATCAGCGCAATTGTTTACCATGGAGGTGTGAGATTTACGAAGTGAAGACAAACCTAAAGTCATAGATGAGGATAAGTGTGATTCCATGATCAATCAATGGAAAAAGTGATATCAGGGCAGGCTGTTCTGACCTCTCTCATGAACAGAAAAAGTCGTTCTCTAGTCTGTTAGACGAGTATCAGGACATTTTTGCTAAGGACAATGGAGACCTGGGAAGGGCCAATCTAATGAAAAATGAGATTGATACTGGTTCAGCAATACCTATCAGGCAACCGCCACGGTGTTTGTCACCTTTTAAGCGTGACGAGGTAGACAAACAGCTTTCCGAACTTTTAGACAAAGGTAGGATCGAACCTTCAAATAGTCCATGGGGTAGCCCATTGGTTCTAGCCAGAAAACGCGACGGGACTTACACTTACAGACTATTCGTAGATTAACGAAAACTAAACTCTGTAACTGTCAAAGATGCCCAGCCACTCCCTCGGTCTGACGATATCCATGAGTCATTAGGGGGTGCGAATTGGTTCTCTTGTCTTGATCTTGATATTGGCAACTCCCAGTAGCCAAGAAAGACAGACCAAAGACAATTCAATGGACTCGTCTCCCATTTGGAGTGACAAACGGACCGAGGTCCTTTCAACGATTGATGAACTTAGTACTGGCTGCATGGTCTCAACTGCAAAAGAATGTCTGATATACATTGATGACATTGTGATTTGGTCTAATACGTTTGAGGAACATATGTCTCGTTTGAGTCATGTGTTTCAAAGATAAGAAGTGCACTTTTCTTCAGAAGCAAGTAAATTTCCTGGGACACGTTGTCTCATCAAAGGTAATAGAGACTGACTCTGAGAAGACGAAAGCAATCCATGACTGGCTCAGCACCAACAAATCTCCCAGATAACAGATAACTGAAGTGACTTACAAAATATGCAGAGTTGGAAATTCAATTCGTCATTCCAAAATTGTTCACTTTAACAACGCATCACTGTTGTTACTGATAGACCAGATAAAGTAAAACGAACAGTGAACACGGTTGACAATGACAACGCGCAAATTGACTACAACACAGATGAGGAGGAAGATGAATTGTTTCCGCTACCTCTGCAGCTGCAACCTGAATCGAGGTAGAGGTAGAGGTAGACCCTGCATCAGACCATGTGTCAGAGGTAGAGTCAGTGCCAGATCAGGTGTCAGATTCGAACTCGGTTCCAGCTCATTTACCAGACACACCCGTATTTATTCCTGATGACAGCGTTCCCCTTGTAATAGAAATACATACAGCGGCGGAAGACACGTCACAAAGGCAAATTACTCCAGATATTATTGCTGAGTTCAGTCAACAGGAGAACCCAGATGCCAAATCTGGCACAGCTGAATTGTCTGAAGAACGCGTACAAGAAACTGATACTGAGGATACAGTCCTCCCGAAGGAGATGGACGACTTTCCGTGAACTATCAACGACCTCAAAGAGACAGAAGACCCCCTGATCGTTACGGGCCTTGGCTAGGTATGTATTATCGTTAAAGTTGATTTTATGTTCTTACTGTTGACATTATTAACATAGTCTTATGCCCTTCAGTAGAGGAGGGGATGGTGTAGTGAGTGACTGGGACTCAGTCCCAGTCTCAGTCTCACTAGGAGCTGGACTGGAACGTTGTTTTGTTCGCCTCGTGGACTTTTATAGCGTGTGTTACCGACGTTTGTTTTCATCACTGTTTCTGAGGCGTATCTAGTGGAAATTCTACAAGTGGGATGGCCACCCCTTTAGAATCCGAATGGTTTTGGTAGCCCAGGTACTCTTAGGTGCAAAATTTTTGAAAACCTAATAAACAAAGGGGTCTTAACAAACGGCGGTGGGGAAAAATTTGAACAATCTAAAAAGAATTGTTCATTGCAACACAACTACTTCTGGTCTTAGAAAACTTGTATATTTTTTTCAGTAACTCCAAAACTGAAAATCTTCTATTTTGACTTTGTAAAATAACAGTACACAAAAAAATGGAGATTAGGAAATCCAAAATATTAATAATTGGAGGGGGGGATGATCGAATCCTAACATGATCCAGGTGTGTTGGAAAAAATCAAAATTTCAATACATAGGGTAAACATTTTGGCACCAAAGAGTACCTCACAAAAAAATAACAGTCCCTAATAAACAAACAAAACAATATTTATATTAATGAAAAATTTATGCTTAAGAGTTACTTAAAATATGACAACACTTTGGGCATCTCTAGCTGGTTCTGCTAAAAATACAAGGTACAGTCTGTTTCAGTCAGGGTTAGTGCTGCTCTGTGACCACGAAATTTCAGGAGTATTCAAGGAGTATCCAAGGAGTCAAACGGATGTTTTCAAGGAGTGTTCTTCGCACCTGCCTTTAATTCGTTTGAAGGATTCTCAAGTAGTTGTTATCTAAGAGTATTAAAACATGCTTCAAAATGCCTCCATTCATCTAAATGAAATGATTTAACAGGCACAGACAGATACATTAGCTCGTTGAATAACCAAATAAAGAAAATTTATTGATAACATAATTTGTTTCCAACAAATTGCTATCATTTCCTGACAGTATGAAAATTCAATGGCTGGAAGGAGTTTTCAAGGAGTTTTAGCAGAAATTCATATTTTCAAGGGCTTTTCAAGCGCCCTTGATAACTTAAACTAAATTCCAGGAGTATTCAAGGAGTTCAAGGAGTAGCACGGTTCAGTATATTTTGTCTGTTGCAGTGTTACCTTTAAATCTCACCAGTCTCCCCTCCCCACCCCTCACCACAAAAAATGACAGCCCCTTATGCAAATCATTCCATTTTGTAGATGCAGAAATAGATCGATCACCATAGGTGGACGTATTAGTTTTAGGAACGACAGGTAATTTATCTAGCTCTAGATCTAGGATACCAAAAGATACTAATGACTGAACATGAAACAAACCTGATATTTGAAGGCAGGTACCGGTACCTACATTTGCCTTAACTCCAAAGTCTACATCCATTACTGCAATTTTTGTTCCACACCTTGGTGGAACTTTTATCATCCAACTCTTTGACACACCATGTTTATACTTAATAGGCCACCCTGATGAGAATACTGTCCCTTTCATTCTGGTTTTTAAACTGCGAAGATACAGTAATGATAATAATGTAAAAAGTAAAGTTTTTTTGTAACACAAAAACTAACGCAAGTAAGTTAGACTCCATTTTAATTTCTCGACGTTTCGTCCGAGAATGACGCTGGACAGCATCGAAACGTCGAGAAATTAAAAAAGAATCTAACTTATTTGCGTTAGTTTTTGTGTTACAAATTATAAACAAAGCCACTTTGATAAAGTTTTTTTAATATTTTAATTCAGTACTTCCTCAAGGGGTTCATACCCCAACATTCACAAAGTACATTCCCCATATTTCCAGTGCTTCTTTGAAGAGTTCATATTTCTGTCATTTCAAAGTGTGTCCCCCCTGAACCCAATACTTCCTCAAACAGTTCGTAACTCTGGCATTCTCAAAGTGTGCCCCCCTGAACCCAGTGCTTCTTTGATGGGTTTATACTTCTGTCATTTCAAAGTGTGTCCCCCCTGAACCCGATACTTCCTCAAACAGTTCGTAACTCTGGCATTCTCAAAGTGTGCCCCCTGAACCCAGTGCTTCTTTGAAGGGTTTGTATTTTTAGGCATTCTCAAAGTATGTTAAAACATATATTTTATTTATTTTATGCACGCACTTGATCCCATACAAACCTGAGCAAAACAATGAAGGCTTGCATTTTTAAAGCAACATGATCCACTGAGAAGTAATAAGCTCTGAATCCCTGCCAACCTATTTGATCCTGGTTTTGTCGACCACTCCAATGAAAGTGTAACTTGATACAGTGATCATTTGAGTAAACGAGGTGTGGTATTTTGCTATTACCAGTGCAAAATCTTCCAATGGAATTTTCTCGACAGCTGTATAGTGATGAAAAACCATTTTATGCTAAGAAAATGTTAACTGAATGAACTTTCAATAAATAGTTTTTTAAAAAAAACTGAATGAAATTTGGTAAAAGTAGACTGACTGGAGGGAGGATCTAAATTGAAGGAGTTTTTTGCCAGAAGTTTATTTTTACTCTGAAATGCTTGGATGTTATTTTGGTCTGTGACAATATATGCAATATGCTGGGATTTTATTTAAGTTTGAATTATATGTTATAAACTGGGTTTCGGGGCAACACATTTTTATGTTGCTCTTTTACTTGTGCTACAAAACAAGATAATGTGCATCCTCAAATGGGGATCTATAGTTTAGCAGTTTAGGCCTAGGGGACTTAAAGTTTTTGAAAAAAATCGTCTTTTTATGGAAGTTTTTATATGGTTCTAAATATTTGGATGGGTGGTAATTACCTTTTCCCAAGGGTTTTGGCTATATTGCATTTTAATAAGCAGCCGACCCTTTTAGCCCCAGGTAATTTATCAACATCTAATTTCTCCTTACATAACTCAAACAAAATAATACAACTCGTACTCAGAAATAAGGAAATGATCAATTGGAATAAGCTGTAGAAGTTGCAAAGACAAATTCTCCCAAACTGTTTATACATGCAGAAAGCTAGTACGGAGCTCAGTTGGGAGAATTTACCAATGCATCATTTGTCATGTTTAGGACTTTTAGAAAGTGTTATAATAACTAGTTAAAACTACTGTTGATAAATTATATAATGTTTGCAAATGACTAATATAGTTTTTTGCAAAAAGTGGCAGCCTTAATTGGCTTTTGTGAAAAAGTGGGAGAACTATACAAGTCACAGAGGCCCCACTCACAGATTCTAATGATGAGGGGTAGGAAGCTTTTTAAGGGGTGTAGGGTTGGATCAGACAGAGATTCATATTTTATACCCAAAAAAATCCCAACTTCTGATATTGACCAACCAAAACAATCCCTACTTTTTATAGCATACACAAAAAATCCCTCAGTGTTTTGCATCAGCAAATTAAACCTTATCATTTATCTTCTGGAAAGCTAAAACATGTGAAATAGATTACAATCTCAGATATATCCCGTAATACCACACAAGCAGTAAATTGCGCTTATGTGAGTACTGTACTTAGATGCCCTTGAACAAGCAAGAATTGAGTCCATTAAGGACCATCACAACAACCTTGCAAAAAATCTTTTTAAGCCTTTTGCCATCCTTATGCCAATTAGAACCGGATATAACCTATAAAGAAGCAGTGAAATTACGATCAACTCACATTTCACACAAACAGGTTTGCAAATTCGTTTTTGAACAACAGCATAAAAGCAGTAATGTTTTTATAAAGTTTTTTATCGACTAAATGTAAATAAGATAGTTAAATTAGAAAATTAAGGTTTTAACAATTTTATATAGTGTAAAGATTATGCAATTCAGCGATAACTGCAAAGTATCTTCAATAAAACACAATATCTCTCTCTCTGTCTCCCTCTCATGTTATTGTTGATTTGAGTTGATAAAAAATATAATACCCAAAAACATCACTGTGCTTTTTTTTGCAACCCTGCCATCTTTCATAGACCCAAAAAATCCCTTTTGGCCAAAATTTCAGACCCAAAAATATTCTTAGATTTGCCTCGCCCGGCGCGGGGGGGGGGCCGGGCGGCGCCCCGCGGGGGCGCGGCGGGCGGAGGGGGGTGTCTGGGAGGGGGGGTGGGATGTTGGG
>JAOCPT020490431.1:0-12555 GCA_026546935.2 Palythoa grandiflora
GAGGTCGGTAAAATGAGTACCAGCTTCTGCTGGGGGCTAACCTGCGACGGATTAGTGTCCCGTCCAGGGAGAGTCAACGACTCTCATCCACTTATAACACTACAGAAGCTGGAGCAGATGAGGTTAGGTTCGTAAATGATTTTGATAACTGTCTTCTCTCGTTTACACTGACGAGATCTGTACAATTGTTAATTCGGCCCACTTTTTGGATTCTGGATTTCAGCTTTCCTTTGGAGTCTGGATTCCAATCTGCCAGTCTAAACCACTGAACTTCAGACTTTTCCTGTTTCTGAAAATCGGCGTTTTAGCAGATTCACTATTGTGAAATTATTGGTGGTTTTTCGATACTTTTCAAAATAACTTGGTTATCAAAAAGTGATTCCGGATTCTAAGCGTTTTGGATTCTATTAAAATTCCAAATAAATCTGGATTCCATGCAGATTTCAACAATGGAATCAATTTTGCCGGATTCCGAGTACTGTTTATACATGGAGCGAAATCGTACGTTAACACAACGCGGAAACTAAAAAAAGACTTGCATAAAATAAGCACAAATGGTTGACTAAGTAGGATTATTTCAATTTCATCTATACCATTTAAGTTGATGTAGTTCTCCTTACTATCGTCGACTTTCCGGCAAAATAGCAAATACAACGCAATGTATTCTTTACTGATATGTAAAAACCTTGTTTATCTGTGATTGCACGGAATACATCACTATAGCCAAGTGTATTCATAAAACTGTATTAGGGTATTTTTTTTTTAATTTGAGAGGTTTCTCATAAATTCAATTACATGTAAAACAATCTAAAACGATAAAAAATACGAATAAAACGATAAAATGTTTATACGATGTGCTATAAAAGTTAATCCTCTCAGATTGATTGAATTGTGCGTCAATGGCCTTTGCTTTTGTTCAACTGATCTTAAGAATATAAACTGTACTAGCGTAAATTTATTCGAATTTAAGAGACTAGCGGGTTTCTCATATAAAATGAAATTACATGTAAAACAATGAAAACGACAAAAAAAAATTACGTGTAAAACGATAAAAAGTTAATTTGCTCTCAGGATTCCATTCTGCGTCAATGGGTATTAGTTTTGATTGAATTGATCAAAGTCAAAGATAAGTAACGCAACCAAGAAGCAAATCTACAGCAAACATTTTTAGTGCTCCAATCGAACATGCTTTACCTATTATTAATATGGCAGTCAAAGAATAAGCTATTGACAAGTATTAATATCGTTAGTTGTGCATATTACATTCCATAGGATTTTGTTTTCGGAACAATCAATGGCCATTGATACGATAAACTTTTATTTCAACACTTATTTTTATTTTTACCGGCATTCGTTCGACCAACCTAAAATGTTTGAAATTTGCAAAAAAAAAAGAAAAGATTAATACAGATATTAACGTATGTAGATAACATGGTGAGAAACAAGTTGATTTTATTTTGACCCAAGCAAGTAAATCATAATTTTGTGCGCAACATGCCCAAGAAAATACATCAGCTAGTATAATCGGTCAGTAATCTCGCTGGAATTCGAGCCTATATCTGACTAGTGTCTGGAAGCGTTTCGAAACTCTTTATGTCTTAGAGTTACCATTTAATTTATATACTGACTAAAACTTACTTGCTTATTGAATATAAGTATGCACGCAAACGACTACTGATATAGCCGGTTTTTTTTTTAAAATCTTCTTTTTTTCCCCACCGACCGACCTCAGTTATATTTTTGCTCCAAAAGGCGACTGTAAACAAAAAAATTAAGTGGGGATAATGAAATAATGGTAATTTCAATGCAGGAGCAATGAAATACAATGATATTTCCGATATTCCATTCCATTTCGCAATGGTATCGACAAGTATATCCATGTAATTTTGTGTGAAAATTGTTTACTTTGATTTTGTTAGATATAACGTGACCACATACCCAACCAATAAATGGTTGGGTTCTGTAGAGCAAAAATAATTACGTTTACCACAACACTCCCTTTTTGTTTATTATATGGGTTTGTTTCATAAAGACCTCATGTTGATCAGTTTCTTATGAATCATACCACACAACACTGTTACTTGAAGAACTAAGATATTTCTCTATTTGAAAACCCCGAAAATAACGTGGGTTGTGATGAATTGGGTTCTGAAAAGAAATACCAACTTTGTCACAAAGGTTAAAATTTGATACTTGGGAACTTTTAGTTTAATCAGGTAGAGTAATTGGATATTTAAATTTACCTTCTTTGAATCTTTTCCTATTCTAGACGAAGAAACAACATATTACGAGGTAGACTAGCTTCTTCAGTTTCCGAACTCATAGGACTTCAGTCGCTCGCTTTAGATGCGAGTACGAGGTAATGCTTGATATTTTATGTAGAAAGAGTTTAAAATGTTTTTGGCTGTTTAAATATTTAGATTTGCAAATAATCTATTAGTCACTTACAGCTGCGAGCGGTTTGCTTTAGGTAGAAAGCTCCAACAAAATTTTGAATATGAAATTTGAAACCAGATGTTTTACTTAAAGCGATAGAGGCTAAGAAACAAAGCAATCAGCTAAAGAAATGAGGAATAGGAAATACAGAAAAAAATCTACATGATTAAATCAACGCAACGTTTACAACAGTTTGTCAAAGGTCGAGAATCGTGACATATGTTCGGTCATCGGGGGCTGAAATTCAATTTGTAAAACTGGCGTGTTTATATCTACCAAACAAAAGCGAGACAAGTCAGAAAAATTGCGTAAACGTGAATTAGTTCTTAGCTCTATTATTTCAGATTCACTTCTTTATTTGTATTCTGGATATTTTGCTTCAATGAATTATGTTTTTTTTCACGATTGATGCTATCTTGAGAGTTCCAACGGCGATCTTTCACTCGAGGCTCTACTCGTACAATTCTCGTGTCGTGTTATCTAATCACTTTAAGCCCTTCCGAATTCAGTCAAAAAACAAGATTAGGAAACCCCACTTTGGTAGCAAAATGAAGTTTTTTTTTCTTTGCAGGTGAAGTCAAAGACCACAACAGTTTCGTCATCTTTTACGTTTTTAAAAATGTATCTTTAATAATATTTTGTTTTAGTAAAAAAATAATATATTAATCTTACCGTTTTGTTCTCAAAACTGGGAGATCTAAAATTTCGGCAGTTCTTGATCCTTTCCCGACATCAAACGGCTTTTGCTTTAGAGAGTATTTTCCACCACCAGTTTTTGATTGTGCAAGCTATGTTTAGTTTTGCCTTGTTAGTTAGAAAAGCGGCTTCTTTCAGAAGGCCATGCCACAAACGCACACAAAAGATTACAAAAGAGCTGCCAAGTTAGTGAAATAAATCAGTCTTTTTGTTACCGCTGTCTGGTTTTGTGGTGAATACTTGGGAAATTTAATTTATCAAACAAAATGCGTAACTCCGCAAGAACGGTTTCATTAGGGTTTTACGAACGCCAGGTGCAAGTCGTTGTGTTTTATATTTTCCGTACTTCCAATTACTACCAACTGTCTGATATGGTAATTTACAGATTTAATGAAAGGAAAATATATATTTCCAAAATTCAATTCAGAACCTCTTCCGAGGTCTAAAATCCATGTTTAGACAGCGTTTGTTTTTTGCTAAAAATTATTAAACAAGAAATTTGTGGTTTGTTTGTTGCCAATAGAAGGACCTAGCGTTGTTAGTTTGGACGTGTTTTGGTTTTAATTTGTTCGATATTGATAATATGATAAAGCCAAATGTATTTTTTTGCCCTCTGTAATCAATCTTTACGTGATGGTGGTCAGCTGCGCTGCCACTGGCGATGTTGTCATAGCAGCTTCACAGCATGGCCACCGGCCACAGAAAATTAGCTTTAATTTTTAAAGAACTGGCCTTTGAAGCACTTAAAACTGACACTTATAAAAATATTATTTCTAATAGATCAAAAATAAAGGTTTAAGATGAAATGGGTTTAAACGAATAATCTTTTATGACTCAGTAAGCGAGTGTTCTATATTTATTTGGTAAATTAACTACTGCTACTATTTATACGAAAAGTGCCGAACTGCCACACTCGTTATTCTTCGCTATAATCGCACAAACTGTAGTGGTACTTCTTATTAAATTGCTAGCACACTTTTTAATAACCAGAATTGACCAGGGCTGATAAAATAATTAAGTTTTCTAAATGGCGCGTCGGGTCATTAACCTAAAATCATATGGTGTTTTGTTTAACGAGCAAACGTCGGTAGGTCGAAGGAGGGAGAAATCGGAAATTGCCATGCCTAGTAAATTTGAACAGAATTAAATGTAAGTATTCTTTTAATTGTAAAAAATTGTTTTCTCTAAAGAAATCAAACAGTTACTGATTTTGTAGATACGAATCTTTCCCACGACTGGGATATGAAGGAGCGATAACCGATAACTTTTTTAATGGACTGAAAATTCCGCTTTGTTTTGACTTTCAAAAAGCCGGACTTTTCCCCTCTTTAGATAATGGACGTAGCGTAGTCGGTAAAGATGAAAAGGTCATTTCAAAGAAAAAAATAATGAGACACGAATGCGGACAAGAACATTAAATCGATATGCGCTTCGTGCCATCAAGAAACAAAGCAAAGAGTAGGTGTTTGTTTAAAATATTAATAAAAGGAACACACTGCTTATAATGCGGCTTTTCAAGATTTCACTAGCTACAGCATGCAACCTAAACATTGTATAATCTAAACACAGACACGTCCGCTCACATTCAAAGTAACTTCCATTATCTATCTATTTCGGCGAAATCCTTAAGTAGGCTACAAATTGTAACCAATTAATACAATTTGCTTGACAAAGAATTTTTAGAGTTTGGTAGGCTCTGAAACCGTCCGCCCCAATTGCAATTTTAAATCAGTTATAAAACATTTATATTTTTACTTTTACTTTAAGAGAAAAGGAAAGAGGTTGTGAAAGGCTAAAGCTAACATCATTTAACCGCACATGAGCAATTACTTTGCTTAGAAAATGAAGATTTGTCAGAAGTTCTTCCATGGCTTCAGATAATACCACAAGCTTCAACTTCCATTAAGGGATTATTGTTTATCTTAGAGGTTTACTACTTACTTTAAAAAGAAATGATTGCTAACAGTAGAATTTTGAATCTGACATACATGAGAGAAATTTTCAATGAGATGTAAGATGAAAATGAAAATCAAGTATCTAGATAATTCTATTTAGAAAAAATATTTGATACGAAAATTGTTTTGACAATCGTTAGTAATGAAACAAAAAAGCATTGTGGTGTTAATATTGTTTCTGAAAAAGGTTTTTGATAGCGGTAATTAAACGTCACTAATGCAAAGGTTAAAGATTCGTAGCAAAATCAAATAATTTTAAGAGCTGTGTATCATAATAAGGAAAAGCGAAAAATCTTTCTTAAATTGTAAATCGGCAAAGTTTGTTGGGCTCTGGCGGATGTCCATAATCCGACGTCTACTTTTTATTTCGTAAACATGAATTCATTTTTTATTAAAGTATCACAGAAAGTTTCTAGAAAGAAACCCTAATTAAATAACAGCTTTCAAGTTTCGGTTTTTAATTTAGAATAATTTTTTTGGTATGAGCGTATAGAGTTTGACAATCAAAGAAAAAAGTTCCTTTTTTGTTATAATTATAATTATAATGATAATAATAATAATAATAATAATAATAATAATAATAATAGAATTAATAACAATGATAATAATAATGATAATAATAATAACAACTCTATATATTATTATATAAAGAAAAGATTAAGTAAGAACGAATAAATGGTTTAGCGTGCTACGCGAGTAAGACCCAGCCCCAATCATTTCATTTAAAAACAACTCTATAAGTATAATCCCAATCAGACATACTAAAATGAAGTAAAAACGTGTTTCTCGGCTGTTTTTAAAAAATTCTAAACTTTAAACGTTTGGAGCTCCATTCGGCTTCTTTAAGAAATGACTTATAAGGGGGAATTACAATCACGTTTTAGGCAGTTAGGAGGAAAAGTGAAGGAGATTTCGGAAGGGAAAAGATTTGAGGACAGATGCTAAACCGTCGCTCCAAACAGCCGCAAGGTAAAGTGTAGCTTTCGTTAGCAGAAGGTTTCACTTTGGCATCCGTCCATTAAATATCAACTCCAAAAAAAAATTTAAACTTTCCTGAATTATAGAAGAAATGTTTGTGTTGACACAAGCTTATTTTTCTCAGAAGAAAAAAACTTCGAAGTCCCTAACGGCCGTAACGGAAATCGAACCCATGACCCTCTGAGCTACAGGAACTCACGTAGGTAGCTTGGTTCTTACAGATGACAAAAGTAATCCTATAATTCTCTAAATCTAAAATTTCTCTAAAAAACATTTTTTGCCCAACATTCTTTCCGTCGCTTAAAATTCATCGAAAAATCTGGAAACATTTATATGAATTCTTCTCATTCACCGCTGTACAAGATGAATGATGCGACTTACACATTTTCCAAAGATTCACTGAGATATGACCCAATATTCTCGAAATTTGATAAAGATGGCGTATTTGACTAGAATCCCCCCTTATAAATTTCATGAATGCTGATCTAATCATTCTCGGTATTTTTGTCTTCTGTTCAATACCGACTCCTGTAGGAATAGGCGCCATTAATTTTAAAAATTGTCGCTCACGAATTAAATTTACAACAATCACATCAGTATTCCTGAGATGTATACTTATTAAACAATATCCCCAGTTCTACTCTTTTAACAATAGCCTGTATTTCACTTTTATGCTTATGCAGATTTGCACACACATCCATCATTTCACTCTGTTTGAAGAGCAGGGTATAGAGCTCGGAACGTTTAACAATTATAAATTTTTAAAATCAGAGACAAACACATTTTGCATCATCGTTTTTCTTTATCTTTATTATTAGTTTTGTTCTTTAAATTTTGTAATATTTTTGGTATTTGTTGCATTTAAAGGTTTTAGAAGTGTCGTGACATTTTCGTGGATTAAACTGAAGTTTATTTCTTGCATTTTACTAATTTAATAATTTAAGGATGGCTGTACTTAAACAAAGACTACAACATGGTAAAATCTGACATGCACAAAGAGAGCTATACTGCAAATACCACCTCTAACGAATATTATTACAATTCATTTGTAAATGAATCTATACTTTTTTAGTCGTGGATACGCGCAGCGGAGGAGCGACTCATTGCTGTGGGTCAGAATATGCAAATCTGTCACTCACTCTGATGTAAATAAAATCGATAATTCAATGTCAGACTAACTGATATCGACTTTCCGAAATAATGCCGGAACGTCTCTATTGACTTTACGAAGTGATGCAGGAACATATGGTCGTCCGGATTTTCAAAATTCGCTAAATGAAATTCCCTTTTGCCTAACTGCAATTGTTGTCGCAAGACTTAGTTACAGTCGTTGTCGCTAGAGAAGTTTGAAAAGCCGCTAAAGAAAATATTGGTCGCTAGATTTTAGTTGCTGTCGCTAAATGAAAACGTTTTGGAGTTTGTAAAAAGTATGTAAAGCTTCATATCGTCAGCGTTGAAAAACATTTTATCGTTTTGTTATGGTAATTATGTTAAAACCAGATTGTGTAAAATGAACCAGTTGGAATCACTAGTGAAAAATGTTAATGGTCGTATTTTGCTATTGATCATGTTTATCAGTGTTTTCAGAATAAGAACTGCAAAGCATAAAAAACATCTAAAGTATCAGTGACAAGAAAATCTTTACTCTGAAGGACTTTATTCCGAAATGTTGTCTCTTCTGCCGTCGCCAACTTAAACTTTGACTGTTTCGTTAAAAGAAGACGGTTTAACTTGAGGAGGACAAAACGTGTTGTGGACGAACGGCTCAAAAAACAAATTAATTCGTATGACGCAACTGCTGAAGAACTTTCACATGTTATCAAAAAATTTATTTTTCAAGTTTAGAATCAGAAATAAATCTTATTTCAATCTAACTTTTCGTGACTTTTCACTCAACACCGTCCCATCCGTTCAAACAAGTTTTCCCGTTCTTGTAAAAAGCAATTTAACTTTTTGCAAACTATACTTAAAATTTAATGTATCCACAATTTATTCGCAGTTCCTTTTGATTTAAAAAATTATATTCTTTTCCAAGGCATCCAGCTAACTCAATTCTTAACTTAAACTAAAAGCGTATTAAATTGAGGTAACCACATTTAGCTTTATTAAAATACTCGGTGCCGATTCGGATATCGATCGGCATTTTAGTTAAACAATTGATCGAAGCAGTACGACCAATTTAAAAAAAAGAAAAGTATGGCGTGCAACAATAATAGGTTCTCAGAGAGTGCATGTGGCTGCTATTTGGTTGATGGCGTTTAAAATATCGATAAACTACCACATATTAAAACATACACTTTCAGGAAATCTTTCAAGCTCTTGATATTCAATTTTGTAGAAAGTTAGCATGGCGTCGCGCCAAAGTGCGTTATCCTGAACTCCCGTCAGGATTTTTTTAGTTTATTTTTTATCTGAATAAGTAATTTTTTTGCAATTTAAGTTGTGATAACCAAGAATTCCATTCATTTTTTTACCATTTTTCTTAATAAAAAAAGCTTAGAAGCGTGAGTCAGAAAAGAAATTACAAATTTTGCTGACAGTCATGAATGTATGCATGGTCCTTTATCAAAACAGAAAAAACAGAATATTCATCAAAATTTTTTTCTGCTCTCTCAGCTTTTTAGCTTTTAGTGACTCTTCGCAACAATATACTGGATCGCTCTATATTTTTTATACTTTACAAGTGCATTTAAGAACTTCTTTAAGTTCACGCTGCAATTGTGGCAGACTTTAAGTTTAAAATATCCGAGGGATCCATGCAAAGAGAAAGTTTTTCTTAAACATTTTAAACATACCTGTATGTGGTCTGATACTCTGTCACAGGAAACACGGGACGTATCAGTTGCTTGAATGCTGCATACTTATAAAACCTGTTTCAAACGTCGAACGTTTCATGTGCCAAATCTAATGCAAATGAGGTAGAACAGTTGACTGAATTTGCTTATTAGCATTACTGTTCGGCACGTGTTAATTTCGACGTTAAAACGGAATGTACAAAAAAGCACACGAAGACGAAGATCGGATATTCGAACATCTTCAGACTTTTAATGATAACACAGCTTCAATAAAAATATTGTGCACAGCAAAAGCAACAACAAAAATATTCTAAAACAAATCTGTTTTGACGACTAAACAAATATTTGTATGGGAATTGTATTTGAATTGTTAAAACTCAAGACTGGTTGAAAACGAAACAACAATGAAACCACAAGCACAAATATTTAATTGCGGTTATGTAAAATGCCCACGCCCTATTTATCTGCAATCCATATTTAATGGTGTTTGATTGAAACTTCACGAATTTCGGTCAAGAGAAATTCCCTTCATCTTTCTACTATTCCAAAAACTTTATACTTAGAACCACTGATAAAGATATAGGATAAGAAGAATCCTTTCAAACCACTTAAACTTTAAATATTTGTCAGTTATAAAAGAGAATAAACGCGTTTCACCTAACGCCGTTCTCCCTTCTTAATATTCACCTACACAACTTATCTACTTCATTTAACATATACTTTAGCGATCCTTTTAGGCCTTTTATCTGAAATCAGGAGTCTTTTTAAAATACACTATAATACAACGCAATACAAAATAAAATAAAATAATATAACATAACATAATAGCATAGCATAGAATGGAATGGAATAGAATAGAATAGAATAGAATATAAGTTTAATAAAATGCTTTTAAAAGCCATTAGCTTGCCACTGCTGATAATGGTCGGGAAGTGGTTTTATCAAAGCTTCCATGACAACAAATACCTATGTGAAAAAAATGTGCGTAACTGTTTTGTAGAAAACGTTTAGAAGTTTCGAATTTTAACTCTTAACTCAGTCTCAGCGGAGAATCCTAGTAATCCTTTTCGTTATTTGCATTCGAAATTGAATTATACATTAAAATATTTTTAAAAATAATAAACGTTGGGCTGTTAATAATTTTGTCAGTAGTTTTGAAACACGCAGCCTTAATTAAACACATGAAGCGATAAAATTATTTATTCAAATAGTTAAAACGAGTTAATTTAAAATGCTATTAAAAGCAAAACGTTTTCCCTATAGGTGCACGAAAGCAAAATTTAAAGCGCACCTGCAATCTTGATTAAATTTTAAGATAAAAGGAATTGTTGATAATTTAAAAGTAAACGCCGAGTATCATTTTTGTATAACAACCATTAACCTTCTTTATCTCAAGGAACCGGTCAAAACGTACCTGCTAGGGTGGGGAGGAGGAAATATGGGTTGGCCATGAAATTATTCGCAGTGATCTGGTTGGGCCACAAAACGTTTTACCTTTCTTGAATGGGTGGGACATGAAACTCTTACAATCGTCTACATTGACAGCAGGATTGAGTTACACGGGTTTTCATGGAAATATCAGGGTGGGTCATTAAATCACACATCAGTCGGCTCACGTTAGCTTTCTGGCAGCTTTGGGGTGGGCCACGAGAATGTGTTGAAATTTTGAAAACTTTTCTTCTGTCCAGATATATTTTCTAACCGGTCCCTAATTTGTGCAAGAAAGTTCTTCGATATGCTCACGTATCAACACAGTAACACAGAAATTTGTTCGAAAATATTTTTAGACTCTTTATCGGCTATATGTATTGAGTCATTTCACCATCAATTCTAATTGACATAATGGGCATTTTCTAGAAAAAAAAAACACACATTCAAATGTGTTTTATTTGAGATATGAACATGACCTTGAGCATTAGCTATGTGCCGTGACTTAGTCCAATTTGCTGTCCACAAAATTAAAAATTAAAAACTTCCATTTAAGGTTTTAAAAATTCCAAACTTCGATCAGTCTTTAGTTACTTTTAATTTAAGAAAGTTTGAGCGCCTTTGTTCTAACGGTATTGTTCTGCTGAGGAAAACACACGTAATTAAACCTTGAGTTTCAGTTTTAAGAGATATCCAACTTTTGAATCTGTGAGGTCTAAGTGAAGAGAATCAAAATATGAGAACCATAGTTGTCATCCAAGAGATAAGGGATTAGATTAATGTCTGTTAAGTGCTCGTTCTAAGCGTAATATGAGCCATTAAGTATTCCATATTTACAGTTAGGCCAGATTTTTTCAATCCATTTCACAGAATCCACAAATCCGGATCCCAGATTTCATTCATTTGTATTAAATTTTCCAAACTAAACCCGAACCGATGTATTTCAGAATTCCTCTCCAAAAATTTGCGTTTTGAAATTTCGCTAGCTCTAACAGTAGATTTCTGATTCTTAATCTTCCGGCTGGATTCCAAAAAAAACCCTCTGGTTTTAGGATTTCACAATCGTTGATTCAAGATTCCACCCATTCCGGTTTCCAAACTAGACAGACTTCTGCCTTTCCAAAAATTTGCGTTTTGAAATTTCATTTGTTCTAAAAGTAGATCCCTGATTCTAAACCTTTTGGATTCGAATTCCAAAAACTATCTGGATTTAAGATTCCACAATTGTGGATTCTGGATTGGCAAACAGTGAAATTTTGCTGGATTCGGGATTCTAGCTATTACGTCGGGGTGAGTTTTTTTTTATCGTACTGCACAGCACTTGCTGATACTAATCAAATAACAGTTCGATCGAGTAATCCTAATTCTCTTTGCTTGCTACTCAAATGGACCTTATCACATTTTCCTCGCCATCTTGGATTGAAAGCGAGGTTGGACAGCCAAGTCAAGTCAAGTCAAGTCAATTTTTATTTAAGCTCACACAAGAATAATAATAAATACAAATTAATGTTTTAAATATAAAGAAAAAATCAAAAGATTGTGAAGGAAAGAAATTTTCAATTGTAAGTTTATTTTGCAGAGTTTAGGACACCTAAATAGTTCAAGAACTAATCAAGTAGGTGACCCGAACAAGAATATTATGAGTAGAAGGAATATAGATACGATATAGTTGTTTTAGGTAAAAAGTATTACTTCATTAATTAAATAGTTGTTAAAGATAATATAATCATAAAACATTAGGAATAAATAATAGTATTATAGCCATCAATAACAGAATTCTTGATATATTGACGAAAACTAGAAAACCGATTGATTTTCTTAACATCAATAGATAAAGAATTCCAAAGTTTTGGACCAGCATAACTGAGAGAACGAATGCCATATTGAGTGGTATGAACAGATTTAATAAACAGATTATCAATCAGAGATTGTCGTGTATCATATGAATGAATAGAAAATACTGGATTAAAATGATTAACAAAACAAGGAGGGCTTAGTTTATAATAGCACTGATAAGCAAAAGAGAGAATTTCAAGATGAATTTTATCAGAGAATTTTAGAAGTCTTGGAGACTTTAGCAATGGCTGAGAATGAGATCTAGGGTCAGAAAAAGTCATGTTTTTTCCCTTTTATTATACATGAACAAATATTTCAATCAAAAGAGTAAATAGAAAGTTGTTGCTGCTGTTGTTGTTGTTATCAATACTGCAGCTAACACTGAACTAATCTATTATCTTTTTATCCACCAGCTGGTCGTATGGAATCTT
>JAOCPT020490511.1:0-12553 GCA_026546935.2 Palythoa grandiflora
GTACTCATTTTACCGACCTCGGGAGGATGGAAAGCTGAGTCAACTTTGGCGGAAAGAAGGTCACACAAATGTTCAACTCCCGGCTGAGCCGAGGATTGAACCTGGGACCTTGTGGTTAGAAGGCAAAGATCTTACCACTGCGCCAACCACGCCGTAAAGTCAGGGAAAAAACTCAATGATGCAGTAAGAATCAACATTTTTTGAAAAAATAATAATAATTTGTTTATTTTTAAGCATTTAATTGCTTTAAAAGAACTTCTGTAACATTTGACCTAAACAAATTGAAGTATCAACAATGAATTTGTTACCTGAGGGACACTTCATGCAGCTTGACGCATTAGATCGTATAGTGTTTGGTTGATATGTCCCCTCAGAGCAGAGATATGGAATCACATTCTGACCAGGACAATATGTGCCGGCTGGGCAGGGAATTTCCTGACTACTAGATGCTCGTGGTGGACAGTAATACCCAGGAGCACAAGGTCCAACAGGCTTATCTTGTCCTGGGATGGAACAGTGAAAACCAGCTGTGCAGTTGATGCAATCATCCACATGTTTGTATCCTACAAGTTATCAAAAAATAATGTAACAAAAAGTATAAATTGTTAATACAACAGGAAAACAGCGAAACACCAACTCTACTTATATGTCTGAAGTGTTTTTAAGTTATAGATAGTAGGATGATCACCACTGAAATGCTTTTTTTTACAAAAATGGCAAATAAACTGAAAATAATTGTTACGTTCAGTTTCGCACATTGCAACTTCAGGGCAAAAGGTAAGTGAAACAAAAAATAATATATTTTGACTACACAAGCAAATTTGATCTTTAATTTCAGTCTACTTTTAATTTACTTTCAAAATATCACAGATTGAAAACAGGAAACTGAAAGTGAGAAAGGAGGATCGAAGTTAAATTCTGTAAAAATCAAAAAGAACCTGAACTTACAAATGTGCTTCAATTTGAAAAGAAAGTTTGTACAACAATGTAATAATAATAATAATGATAATAATAATAATAATAATAATAATAATAATAATAATAATAATAATAGATGTCCTAGGAGGGTGGTCCAGTGAGGTAGACGAGGAGAGGGAACTGTTCAGGGATCGAGGAGGAGACATTCTACTCCGGATGCAGAAAGCCGTCATCTTGCACACCCTGAACATTACCCGCACACTGAAAGTGATGTCTTAAGGAGATGGCAGAAGAGTGAACTGTGACATCTTTAATAATTCTAGTCTATTTATTATATTTTAAAGCTATGTACAGTGTTGACATCCTTAGGGCCTCCTGGGTTACGTTTGACGCCCCAAGTTGGCTGGGATCCATATGGCATCTATACGTTTTTACTGTCATAATAATAATAATAATAATAATAATAATAATAATAATAATAATGATAATGTAAACTCACAAGATCAGCAATGTAAGTAATGGGCACTATGGCCACATGGGTATCGAGCATTAAATCTTAAATCATCATTAAATAAAGTGAGCAGAGTGTTGGAGCTGGCTAAGAACAGCCGTTTTGGCAAGCTAACAAACAGGCTTCCATCCAGGTTTCCCAAAAAAAACCCATAAAGTAAAGTGCCAAATGCCACAAGCATTACACCCTAATTATAACAATGTAATTATTTGGTCTGATAAAACTTGTAAAGCATCCCAATACCTGTTATGTTTCCAAATGTTCCTTTGGGACATTTATTAGGTTCAGCTGTGCCTTGAGGGCAGTAATGCCCCACTGGACATATATTCGCATCCTGTGCCTGGTTCGGAGTTCCTGATCTGGCATAACGCCTGCAATAGTATCCTGCTTCACAAGTTGCATTGGGTGTTACCATTCCTGATCATGAAATAACAAAACATCAATGACGCTCGGAAAAAAATTTATGCTGCCGTTAAATATAGTTGTTTGGTATACCTCTAGAAGTTAACATGAAAAACCAGATAGACGACTTAAAAATTACTGTGGTAGATATTGTTTGGAATAATTTGTGGGTGTCGTTTGACATCATTTCTAAGAAACTACGAGCACAAAAAATACTTACAGAAAGCAACCAAACACCTTTGAAGAAATACGTCCGTTAGAAGAACAAAAAAAACCTTTGTTCATACCAAATGAAAATCTGATTTTAGTTTTCAAACAATTTTAAAATTAACTTCTGGTTTTATACATATGATAAAGACCAAGACGTTTTTATGAAAGTTGAAAACTACAATATCTTTTTCTGTGCAAAAATCTTTTTAATTTTTATTTATCAATATTTCTTAAAAAGCAAATATTATGACAATTTAAAAGCATGTTGTTATTAGTCACAATCCTTAATACTAATTTCTACAAAATTTTATTGATATATCATTATATTGCAAAGCAAATGAAAAGTATTTGATAAGTCCAGAATCTTACCTCTACGAGGGCAATACATGCTAGGCTTACAAGGCAAGCAATCAGTCTCATTAGTTCGTGCTGTCTTGTCATTGTATGTACCATGATCACAAGGGAACTGATAAGGATCCACAGTACCATTCGGGCAGTAGTACCCCTGGGGACAGGGCCGGCTGTTGTATTCAGAGTTATTACCTGGACAGTAATAACCTTCCATGCAAGGCCAGCACAAAGCCATTTTCGGCAAAGGACCATATGTTCCTGGGGGGCACGTCAAGGGCGCTGGTGAGCCTGTGGGGCAGTAATGACCAATGGGGCAAATACCACCTAATCCAGTTTCCTGGCCATCATAGTGTGGACATGATGCATTCAATGGTTGAGAAAATGTAGTGTTTTCTCCAAGTGGGCCAGGTCTGTCAACTCCATATGCACACCAGTAACCAGCCTTACAAGGGCCAGTGACAGAAGTTGCATTTTCAAAACCGCAATACTTTCCTGCATCACAAACCTTACACTGTTCAACTTTGTAAAGCCCCTTCTGGTCTCCATATGTTCCCTTGGGACATGGTTTTAGATCTCTCCCTGTTCCTGCTGGGCAATAAAACCCTTTCTTACAAACTATAGCGATTCCTTGTATGACACAGTAGTGGCCAGCAGGACATGGGTTACACTTCACAGCATGAGTGGTGTTCACCTGACTGTTGCTCTGACATGGAATGGGTTCTGGCACACCACCAGGGCAATAGTGACCAACTGGACAGTGATATCCTATTGGAAATTTCTCTTTCATCCCTGATGGACAGTAATACCTGGGTACAAATCATAACAAAGACAATCTTTGATAATATCAACACTACTAACAGTATCAACAGCAAACTTTTAGTTTGATTGATGGAAAGACAAAGCAAAGATTATATACGATACGATACAATACGAGACGATATAATACGATAAACCCTTATTTCATCACGATAGTAGTTAAAGCTAGTAGCTTGTAATAAGTTGCGATGAAAAATGATTGACAAAACACTTGATAACATACCGTATTACCTCGAATAAACGTTGCAATGTTTATTAAGTTTTTCAAGATTAGTGTGCGGCGTTTATTGGAGGGCGGCGTTTATTTAAAATGCTGTTTATTTTTTTAAACAAACAACCGTAAATTTACTTTAAAAAGTAGGGAAAATGATACAATTCTTTGTCTGGCTGTACCGACCAAGCTTTACAGTTTTAAAACTACAGCGTGTTGTGCTTGTAAATGCGTAATTATTGTATTGCACTATAATTACTTTCTTTTGTTCAATAATCGAATTAAAGGCGTTTATTTGAGGGTGGCGTTTGTCAATATTTCGGCTCTCAGGTGTGGCGTTTATTCGAGGGCGGCGTTTATTAATATTTTGGTTTTTAGGTGCAGCTTATACGAGGGTGGCGTTTATGCAAGGAGATACGGTATTCCGACATTCATATTATTTGAATTCAAAATAAACCTTACCCTTCTCCACAAGGTCCTGTAGGTGAGGACAGTCCCTTGCCTTGACAGTAAAACCCAGGTGTGCAGTTAAAACAATCGCCAATAGATTTCCCCACTGTTAAATTCCTGAATGTTCCTTCCGGACACTGTGCATATTCATAACTTCCCTCCTTACAAAATGTTCCAGTTGGACAAGGAATCCAGTCTGGCTTTGAAGCACCAGTTGGGCAATAGAAGCCTTTACGACATGGTCCCGATGGAGCAGTCAGGTTATAGTCTCCACAGAACATTCCCGCAGTACAGTTTTCACATTGTTTAATGGATGAACGTTTTGTTTGGTTGCTAAATGTACCTGGTTCACATTTTAATGGTTCTGCCGTCCCCGGAGGGCAGTAAAAACCAGGAGGACAGGGTCCTGCATCAGAATAATTAAAAGTGCCAGGAGGGCAGAGGGTAGCGTTTTCTAGGTGATATTCAGGAGTTGAAACAGTTGCACCAGCTCGACAATAGTAACCTAGAATAAGCAAAAGAAAGAATTACATTGAATTTTTAGTTACATATCCAACAGTACACAACATACTTAAGGTAACTTCCTGCTCATAAGAGTCGGCAATATCACCATAATAATAGGAACAAATTTTGAGATTGTTGCAATGCAAGCTTTTTGCCACAGAAATATACAAAAATGCTTTAAACATTTGCCTGTTATATAAATGAAAAATGTACCTGGAGCACACTTCTTTGTTGAAGCCGTTTGACCAAGTTCATCACAGTAGAAACCTCCATCACAGGGGCTGCACTGGGTCTTCATCCATCGTCCAATAGTATTACTGTATGTTCCAACCGGGCATGGGAACTCGTATGCATGTGTGGTACCCTTTGGGCAGTAATATCCCGGAGGACAGGTACTATTGTGGTATAACACAACTGGAGCTAGGCGGTTATCACAAAAATAACCAGCTGGGCAATCCTAAAACATTTAAAATTCAAAAGCTTAACAAAGTTGTAATTTGCATTGATTGCTAAAAGTTACAGTAAAATCGCAAATGGTTTGAACCTAAACGTTATATCGTGACTTGGTGGTGTTTGATCGTCCAGGTGTGTGTAGTCCCGAGGTCTGTTGTGGATGGTATTGGCTGACATTTCGACAATCATATCTGAAATCATGTATTGTCAGTGTATCGTATAAGTACAGAACTGTTTACCTCATCGGTTTGTAAAGACGTGGTTTCATCTTTAGAATTGAGTTTTTGTATGTTGTCAGTGAATCGTATAAGTACTGTGGTTTTTGACCTGATTAGTCAGTAGAGACGTGGTGTTATCTTCAGAATCAAGTGATTTGTGTGTTGTCAGAAGATCATGTAAGGACTGTAATGGTTGACCTGATTGGTCATTAGAGATGTGTTGTCATCTTCAGAGTCAAGTAATTAACGTGTTGTCAGTGGATCATATAAGTACTGTAATGGTTGACCTGATTGGTCAGTAGAGACGTGATGTCATCTTCAGAATCAAGTGATTTGTGTGTTGTCAGTGGATCATTTAAGTACTGTGGTGGTTGACATGATTGGCCAGTAGAGATGTGTTATCATCTTCAGAGTCAAGTGATTTGTGTGTTGTTAGTGGATCATATAAATACTCTGGTGGTTGACCTGATTGGTCAGTAGAGACGTGTTGTCATCTTCAGAATCAAGTGATTTGCGTGTTGTCAGTGGATCATATAAGTACTGTGGTGGTTGACATGATTGGCCAGTAGAGATGTGTTGTCATCTTCAGAATCAAGAAATTTGCGTGTTGTCAGTGGATCATACAAGCACTGTGATGGTTGACTGATTGGTGAGCAGAGACGTGATGTCTTCTTCAGAATCAAGTAAATTGCGTGTTGTCAGTGAATCATATAAGTACTGTAATGGTTGACCTGATTGGTCAGTAGAGACGTGATGTCATCTTCGAGTCAAGTGATTTGTATGTTGTCTGTGGATCGTATAAGTACTCTGATGGTTGACCTGATTGGTCAGTAGAGACGTGATGTCACCTTTAAAATCAGGTGATTTGTGTGTTGTCAGTGGATCATATAAGTACCGTGGTGGTAGACCTGATTGGTCAGTAGAGAAGTGATGTCATCTTCAGAGTCAAGTGACTTGTGTGTTGTCAGTGGATCATATAAGTACTCTGGTCGTTAGCCTGATTGGTCAGTAGAGAAGTGATGTCCTCTTCAGAGTTAAGTGATTTGTGTGTTGTCAGTGAATCATATAAGTACTCTGGCTGTTGACCTGATTGGTCAGTAGAGACGGGGTGTTACTGATCGTCTGAAATGGAAACAATGATGGTATTGGCAGAGAATATTGGGGATTGATGCGCTTTGATCTTGTTGGTAATGTGTATAGTCAAGAAAATAAATCTGTTATGTGTCTGTTATCTCAGTGTCATGAATGAGCTGTTTGTGGGATGCAGTTAGCTGTTGACAACGGTTTAATATAGCGTGTTCTAAGTTAGTAAACCAGCTTTCCAATGTGATTCCTCCTGACCACTTAAATCGGTGAAACTGGGAAAAACCTGAATGCACAACTTACTGGGTGACTAAAAATGGTGACCCAAACAATTACATTGCTGAACACCCAAAACACGCAACAGCAGAATCGACTGGGGTTTCGCTCAATGTATTACAAGCAGTACACATAACTGTCAACGACCAACACACGCACCCAACAAACGACTCACTGACAACACTAAGACAACAGACACATAACAGAGTTATCCAAATAACTACACACACATTACCAACAGCATCAAAACGAACCGATATTACAATAATTGTCTACACGAAATTAGAACGATAAAATGAAGGAATTAAAACACAAATAATAAATCATATTAAATTACACCAACCTTGCAGTTTTGCTGCCCAATCTCATCCTGGTAGAACCCAGCATTGCATCTCAAAGGGGCAGTAGAACCTCTTGGACAATAATGTCCCAAAGTACAGTTGTACGGGCTTGGGTTAGGGACAATCTGTCCCTCTGGACAATAGAAACCTGCACTACACTTGTCTGTTGGATTTACATTACCCCAGCTACTGCAGAACCAACCCTTGGTGCACGGCAAACAGTTGGACAATGCCTCATTTTGGGTGACATTACTGTAGGTGCCTGGAGGGCACAAAGTGTAATTATGACTGCCCTGTGGACAGTACGCTCCCATTGGACACACGTTACCGGTGATCTTGTCTGTAGGCTTGGGTGACCTTGCTCCACCCGTACAGTAATAGCCAACAGAGCAATTTCCTGACGGGGAAGCCAATTGATAACTGCCACAAAATTGTCCAGGGGGGCACATCTGAGGCTCGGTACTTCCCTGTGGGCAGAAAGTGCCGTTTTTACACATGCCACCTCCAGTACCAGGAGAGTTAGGAGTAGCTGTAACTGATGCATTGGTGCAGTAAAAACCTGCATCACAAAGTCCGGTTTCCTTAGCAAGACCTGAAACAAAATTTCAAACCTATAAATTATCATATCACAATTTCTTTGGCAAATAAAAATATAAGCTGAAATACAAAGAAACAAATTATTCTGGGTTGGTAAATTGATTTTCAGCACTGTAACATATATATAAAATGCTGACAAATGAACTTGAACAAATATATTTTTAAATTTTTCTGGCAAAAAGACGAAGCTCAAAGCATCAGCTTTCCTTATACACCTAAGAGTGAATAACATAAATATTTGTCACAATTTATTTGACATTTTAATCGATTTTACCAACTAATCAACACATCAGTGCTTCAAGTGCTTTTTAAATAATACTCTCTGAGAAAAGCAAAACTTTTAAATTATATATCAACTAAATATGTTAATTACATGAAAAAGGCAATATCAAAAATCAGACGGAACTTGCTAAAGAACAAATAAATAAATAAAATAAAACTATTACTGGCCATTAATCCTGAAACTTAGCGACGTTTCGACTAGAAACACTAGGCTTCTTCATGCGTGGATTTGACTGGATGTCTAACATTCACCGTTTTCTTGCTAAAGAACATATTGAAAGATTTATGATAGCATAAAAAAATAGTACAACAAATCAAAAGTTGACTATGGAAGTAAATAATTTATTCATCATTAGATCCTCATACCACTATTTCAGGATGATTCAACTGAAGAATTCCAAAACTAATGAAAAAAATTAAACAATTATCTTCAATCAGAGTCACCATCGACCCAATGTGTTATTGGTTATATGTGTTATCGGTTATAGGGAGGAATGTTACCACAGATAATCAGCTTCAACAGATAGTAGAGAGTTTTCACCATACCTGGTCTATTACAGTAGTGTCCTGGAGTACAAGGTTGGCAGGCACTAACATCAGTTCTTCCAGTAAGGTTGTTAAAATATCCCACTTTGCAAGCATTTGCAAACTCTGTGATGGTATTCTTGGGGCAGTAATACCCAGCTGGGCACATGGCTGGTGATGTTGTGTTACCGGAGCAATAAAAACCTTCTGGACAGTCTTTACAAACTGCCTGGCCAGACTCATTGTTATAAGTGCCTGGAACACAGGGCTCTGGCCACTTTGATCCTGAAGGACACTTGAATCCTGCAGGGCATATCCCACCATGTACAGGGTTTGTTGGTGACGCTACAGGAGAACCTGCAAGACAGTAATATCCAGGACTACATGGGTCAGTGGGAGATGTTTGATTTCCAGTGGCGCAATACGATCCTGCTGCGCACAAGGTACAATCAGCTGATGACTTTATCTTATTGAGGCCATTGGGTGCATAGCGACCTGGAGCACATGGCATGAAGTCCTCTGACCCTTGCACACAGTAATAACCCCCGGCAGGACATGGACCAAAATTTGGAGGTGACGAGGAAGCATCCAGAGAAGGTTTAGGAGAAAAAGCTTTCATCCTACAGTAATAACCAGAATGGCACTCGGCTGTAACATTAATATTTGCTTCTCCTTGACAATAGTATCCTGCAAGGCAATCTGTACACTCAGATACTTTTGTAAGTTCAGTTCTAGCCCCAAATGTTCCTTTTGGACATGGCTGCTTCTGTCCTTTGTAAACGGAATCGTCTCCTGCATGGCAAAAATAACCTCGGGGGCACACAGCAGGGTTTACTGTCTGATACACACACTCATACCCTTTGGGACACACTTTACAGTTGGTTAATCCAGTAACATCTGCATAATAACCTGAAAAATGCAAATAGGAAATTACTGTTTATTATGTTTTCAGCCTCAAACATTATGTTTCTACGTTCTGATTGGTTCGCTCAATCTCGGTTATCAGTTCAGATACCGAATGAACTTATGGAAAGTGCTGCCAAGCTGAAACATTTGTCCTGGAGGCAAAGCTTAGAATTTTCAAATATGAAAGGTTTCAGAAAGCTCATTAAATTTAATAAAATAATTATTCCATTCGCACTTTTTGGCTCTTTACCATCTCACCAAGCACACTACTGGAATAATTACTCTGAACGAGGGCAGAGTTAAAAAATGCAGCAAGTTCTTATTTTTTTTAGTTTTCGTTGGGTCACATTTGTGCAACCTCATAACCAGGCTTTTTTTGACTGCTGAGATATCATCATCAGCTTAGCAGCCGCGCCAAAGTTCTGTGTCATACGCATGTTCCTTGTCTTTGAACAAGTACGGCCGTACAACGGGACCAGAAACTGGTATATCACAATGTTTACAGTGTAATGGACAGCTAGAATTACTCTTCAAACACAGTTTTCCAGGTTCTCCGGTCTTCGGGCAATATATTTTTCAGTGTGTCTTTAAAATTTGTGTCATGTCATAGTAAATCATATGGAGTGGATCTCCCCAAAGAATAGCTCGAAGAATCCCTCAAGAATCAAAAATAAAAGTCTAACTCAGTCAGTCAATAGAGATTTTCGCTTATTACCACTGTGCAAACATTTATGGCTTCGGCTATGCATGTTAATTTTGAATATTGTGAATTCCGATGTGTACGACGCAATCTAACATTGCTCGTTAATTCTCTCAAAATCCAGAAATCAAAAATCTAACTCTGTCAATTGATGGGGAATATCCCTTAAGGTCGTTGTGGGAAGTTTTATCGTGATCTGATGCGAACTAACGAAGCCTTTTGACGGGTTTTATTAAGAAACGTCGCCCCTCAGCGACAACAACAAGATTCAGTTCCTGGTCCAAAAGTTGGACGTTGTTTTTGTCCATTTTGATTGTCTTGGTTTGCTCTCGTGACGTACATTTTTGGCACATATAGTTACTTTTTGAAGTGATTACAGACTGGCGAGAAGTAGACTCCAAATTACTGGCGAAATTGGGCAATATTTTTGGAAACGCTTCTTGCCTGTCCCAGTTGAAGTACAGTTGAAATCAAAGTTAATTCAAAACTCGACCACGTACGAAGTGCAACTACTGCATAACAATTCTGATGGGGAATGCAATAACTAAGTTGGACAAGTGGAAACATCTAATCAGTCATGAAGCCAAAGGCGAAAGGTGATCAGTTTCAGTCACACTGCATTTTAAAGGTGAACAAATTGTAATTCAATTCATTTGATGTTTTAGCCTTTAGCCTCAGGTAATTATTTGGGTTTTGTTTACTTGAATTTTCCTTTTGATCCCACTTACGATTTAATCATGAGTTTCATGTTATCTATATTTTCAGCTAGTCAGTTAGCAAATGTTAAACAAAAGTCGGAGACAAAACAGCCGAAGAGCTTGTGTAAGAGAACCGAAAGAAACAAATTTCACGCGACGTTAACAGAAAATTTCTGCAGTGGGTGCGAAAAGAAATTTGTATCCACAATTACTACAATTTTTCAGCTTTTCAAACCTATATACAGGATGTTTACGTTAAACACATCAGCAGGTCAGTCGACATTGACAAGGAGATGTTGGTATGGGATTTAGTCTGTAACAGTAGATTGCGAATAACTACTAAATTTGTGTGTAATGCCTAATGGTAGATCGATTTTGGTGTTTTTAAAAGTCTCAATCACAAAAGTATTTACTCAAATATTTTACTTTCTGGTGACATCGAGACGAATCCTGGTCCACCAATTACAGATGCGACGAAAACTACAGCTGAGCTGCACCATGTATTCTGAGTAATAGTGCAGTATTTGAACGAATTCTGGCTCGTGCACAGTAAAAATTTCTATGGAGTCTCTTGTTGTTAAATAAAATCTTTCAAATCTCTCTAATTTCCACAATTCAAAGAGAACTCTATCCAGATCTGACAATGGATAAAGAAGGAATTTATGTGGTACATAAATCTTGCTAAAGCCATTTAACCTACATCAGATTTTGGACTTAGAAAACCAACCTTGTTTACAGGGAGCTGGTTGCTTGCCGGCTTTGCAGTCATGGCCTTTAGGACATTGGCCTCCAGTTGAATCATTATTAGGCTTTGGTATGGAAGCACCACGAAGACAATAGTATCCATTGTCACAAACATCAGTTGGCGAAAGAAGTCCTGTTGCATTACAATACTTCCCCAAATCACAGGGAATGCAATCACTTACTGCACTCTTCCCTTCATAAGGCCTTCACAAACAAACAAGAGAATACATAGCTTCCTTAGTCTGTATATCAGAAAACTTAATACAATTTTCATAATTACAAAACAGGTAGTCGATAAGGGTAATCGAATGTCATTATCTGAACCTTAAAATTAATATTAGAAGGAAAAAACAATAGCCAGCTTTTGATTATGAGGAAATTTATTATTGAGTAGGTGCATTTTTTATTGTTGCCTTGGTTAATTCAGGAAAAATAATTTTAATTATAACAGTGAAAGGCTTGTTTTGTGTGCTATCAAAGTAAAAGCAAAGACAATATGTTACTTTTGGCCAGCAAAATGTGTGCAAAGAGACTCAAATCAACGTGTCAATTAACTGAACCAAACACACGTCTGAAAAGGTAGTCAAACTTTACAATGCAACGTGAATTCGGAACTTGTCTTTTATGATTAATTAAGGAATAACACGTTTCTTACTGCTCTCTTGACAAACTAATAGCCGGACAATACCAGTTGGAAAACACCACAAAGAAAAGTGTACATCAGTTTTTACACTTGCATGTCACAATGAATTTGGCATTTCCTAGACTTCTTAATGAAGAATAGTTGGTCACAAATCAATTGCAGTTGGAGTTTATCGCGGGATCTTCTGATACACATTATTCCTCTGTCACGGCTGAAAAACGTGGTTCATTACCATATTAAAATAAAAAAAGTAATATTGATTTCATGGAATAACTGGTGCATTAATTGTCATTTAGGGGAACAAGAAAGGTATCACTTATAGTTTAGCAGTTGTGAAGTTTTCGCAGATATAGACAATCTATTTTTTATTACTGTGCAGGAATACCTACATGTATGTTCCAGCGGGGCAGGGTCGTTCATGTGTTGTTCCTGCGGGACAGTAGTGACCTGCACGGCAAACCCGACCCCATTCAAGAACTCCTATCTCAAAGGTAGGTGTCGGCCTAGTTCCATTTCCAAAACATATGTATCCTCCATCACAGTTACCTGTTCAAATGATACAAAAGGATAAATTAACTGCTGCTGTACATGTAAAACGTATAAAAGAAATTAGCTAAAACAGGAAGCGCAGGACAAAAATTAATAATGGTAATAGGACTGAGTGGAGTCCAATTCGGTCTGTAATCATACGAGTGATTACCAAAATCGGACGAC
>JAOCPT020490621.1:0-12552 GCA_026546935.2 Palythoa grandiflora
AAGTTTTAATTGAACCTGAAGATGACTTAAAGAGTCGAAAACGTTTGTTTTTAAACTTTTAAACTTTTAAACTTTATGCCATTTTAATATATTTTATGCTGTTTGTATTCCCACATAATCTTCTGCGTAATATTTATGTCCAAGTATACCTCGATTGTCAAAATTAGTATTTTGACTCTACGTGTTAAGATTTTACGTGATACTGTGTAAAATTATTTCCAAGTTGATGGAGGCTTCACTGAATGGACGCCTTGGTCCGAATGCTCTTCAACGTGTGGACTTCATTCCATCAAGATGCGCATGCGTGTGTGTACCAATCCCCCACCAATGAATGGCGGAAGAGACTGCGATGGTTGGCGCTTTAACTTGCAGTTTTGTAACACAACGAAATGCCCCCAAAATGGTAAGAATAGGCATTATATCAAATAAATTTTGTAGATTTTGTAGATAGGTGTTTCCTGCTGCTACTATTATGTTTACTGCCAATACTAGAATCTATTTAATTCGTTGGTTGTTCTGCAGGGTTTCCTTTTTAATATCGCTAAAACACCAATGATTGTCACTTATTGTTAGAGTTTTAGTGCCCTTCAAGATAACTTCAAGTAAGCATTATTCCTTGTAAAGAGCATGCAGCAGCTGTTTCAAAACAAGCTGACACTGTTTTCTTAATTTTACGTTAAACAATTCGACGCAAAGTCCTGTAGCTGCCCCTGTCCCCAGCATTTGATGTCTAACGTGTCATTTAGTAAACTCTATTCTATAATGATTCCATTATAGTTTGGTGCATTATGTAAAACGCTTGGCTTTAGGATCTTAATATTATTGTAAGTTTTCTTAGTAATTTTAACGATGTAATTTTTCTGAAAAGCCTTTCGGGAAGTGAAAATTATGATATTGTATTGTATTGTATTGTATTGTATTGTATTGTATTGTATTGTATTGTATTGTATTGTATTGTATTGTACAATAATGTGTTGTATGTAATGTTCTGGCCAAACACAAACTAATTACTTGTAAACTGCCAGAATCACACTTACGAACCCAAAACGGTTCTCCAAAAACGGTTATCAGCGTAGATGAAATGGATCAAGGCAATGAGATTCAGGATGACCGACTAACTTATAGAGCGCACACCATACCATTAGATGATATCGGTTATCAACTTGGCCACACTGACGACGGAACTGAAAATGTAGCTTCTGTATCAGACGAAGATGGGATCGATTCAACAGTAACACCTTTTACTGATTTAACTCAAGGTAAAGCATTGACAATACAAAGTAAACAACACCACAAATGAATATATGGTGCTCGATGGCTTAGCTGTAGTTTGTATGCTGTTCTTTAAATACACGCGCAGGCTCTCTTGTAAGAGCAACCTTATTAGAACAACCGGCCGGCTAAAATTTGCTAAAATTGAAGAACAACTGAAGCACCAGCTCAGGTTAAGGCTTAATTATAGCTAGGATATGTTAGCCGGGTAGAAAACTGACACGTGATGATAAGTGTCAAAATTTTCTTATATCCAAAATTACATAAAAAAATAAATGGCGCTAATTACGGTTCAAAAGAAAATGATTTGTTTCGTGAAAACTCCGAAACATCAAATCACCAGCTTTCATGAATTGCATTTGACAGTTTCGATGTAATTACAAAAAGCTCTGAAAGGGTTTTTAGCTAATTAGATTTTGAATGAAAAACAAACACTGTTCAGCTCTTGAAATAAAGTATAAGACTGGCCAAGACCTGGATAGAGTTTAGTCGCCTTTTATAAAACGCGGTTATGTTCACCAAAATTTTTCTGAATAAAGGAAAAAATGAATGTGGAACATGCCAAGTCACTGTCCCAGCACAGTCTGGCATCCACCGGCGGCGCAACGTTTTTGCTAATTAATTTTGTTTAATGGAACAGATAACTAAAATCGGTCAGTGTGTGATGAGTAAAAAGTAAATTTGCTGGGACTAGGGACCCTCACGGACCAGCAGCAAAACAAACCTAGCAAAAAACAGAACAAGAATTCCCCCCACCCCCTCCCCCTACTTAGTCTCATATCTTACAAGATATCTGTGGAGCAACTGGTGCTATTATTCTACACAAGCTTATATTGTTGTTTCAGAAACACATGATAGCATACCGTTTGAAGACGAAGAAGGAGTTGCTCTAAGATTTGGTTTCACTAAATGGTCATCTTGGTCGCCATGCACGGCCACTTGCGGAAGAGGGTTTCATGTACGCACACGCGGGTGCGTGGATCTTGACGCTGGTACCAGCAAGAACCTATTGAGCACTGATCTGGTGAAAAGGTCTTCACTACCGGCTCATAATTGTTTGGGGCACAAAATTCAAAAGCGCTTTTGTAAAATCAGAAAGTGTCCAGGTTCGTAGAATCTGTTTTTTTCCTCTTACATTGAATACAATTACTTATTAGATTGTGTTGTGAGATTGCAAGGGTAAGTGTTGTCTTGGGAAGGAAGGCGAAGGCTGTCGATAGTAGTAATAAGCGGATCTTTTCTGACGTCATTGTTTACATTCTGCTTCATTAACATACATCTTTAGATGGAGAAAGAACATGACATGCGGTTACGTCTTGGCGCGTGCGCAATGAAACAGTTGAACAGACCATGTGCTCAAGATCAATTAACATGATGGACATTTGTTATTGCTATTAGTCAAGATTAGTTTATTGCTTAACACTGACAACTACAAAATCTTACAGTTTCCTATACAGTCAATTCTACTAACTATGGTTCTACCATATGAGCTGTATTGATGTCCCCTTTAAGAAAAGATTAATATTTATCAAAATAAGTGGTAGTCATAACTTCAATGCCTTTGGAAATCAGTGAATAACTTCTTTTTCTTTTGACTTTGTAGTCATGAAAGAAAAACACAAATTCTCTGTGTGGAGCACTTGGTCAACATGTTCACAAACGTGTGGTGAAGATTCTGCTCAGATAAGAATCAGAGTCTGTCATGGTAGCAAAGCCTGTATGGGAAAGACAACAGAAAAGCGACAATGCCTTGTAAAACCCTGTCCTACTGTTGTACCGTTGGAAAAAATACAGATTAACAGCTCAAGTCACCACGGTAACACTATTTCCATACTATATTGATAAGATCTTTAAACAGACAGCAAGCGCACTGAATAAGATTCAAACTGCTAGTATTTCATTTCTTAAGCTGAGATAATTAAACCATCATTCCCTTTTTTATAGCCCGGACCGTTGTCCGGTTGTTTTCACCATTTTATATAAAGATCAATACATTTTAAGAGCTTAAAACCAATTTTAAATCACGAAGGCTTAGTCCCTTGAACTTATACGTTACGGTACACTTTGGCTTGATAATAATAATAATAATAATAATAATAATAACAATAATAACAATAACAATAGTAGTACATGGATACAACATTACACATCTTTTGAGAACTGAAAAAACAAGCTTCGGTAAGTTCGATTCTTTTCACTGATATGGCTTTTATTCACGGCTTATCATACAGTTTGTTAATTTACAATAACTTGAAAAATGAGAGTCAACCGTTATATTTCATATCACTTCAACTTATTGGACGCTTCTTTTGTACCTTTTGTACTCGTAGTGCCTGATAGCCTGCCCAGTGGAATGTGGTCAGATTGGAGTCCATGCCCCGTCACGTGTGGCAACGGAATAAGCAGACGAATCAAAACCTGTCCTGTGGGGGGTGATGCTGGTTGTGTCGCTCAGTCAGAAACAAAACTTTGTGGCTTTGCTAAATGCCCAGGTGATTTGAATATTTTGCAATTGTTTGTTATATTTTAAATTCTGTCCACAAAGAATTAGCAAGAAATACACAATACTATGTACTGATATGTACACACTTACTGCTTAACACTTTAAGCCCCAAGCATGACAAATGATGTGTTGTTAAATTCTCTCAACTGAGTTGTATACTTCCTGTATAAGCAGTTTGGGAGAATTTGGCATTTCAACTTCCAAAGCTTATTTCACTTGATCAATTCCTTGCTTCTCATCACCAGTTCTATTGTTTTGTTTGGGTTATGTAAGGAGAAGTTGGAGGTTGATAATTTGCCTGGGGCTGTAAGGGTAAAAGTTTGTTTTCAAATACAGCTTCTTTGATAACATCAACTTCAGTTATACAAACAATTGAAATTATCAGAATTTTGACAACGCGCGCGTGAAATTATTTTCTAATTTCACTCGTCACCATTCGATTACACATACATATTCGGGTTTTTTTTACTTGACCGCCACATTGCACATTTTCCTTATCTCTGAGGATGTCGTAGCGCAGCAAAAGCTCAGATATACATGGACACAGTGGTGCCGTCAAGTCTTATTTGCATTTATCAAGTTGTTTATAACACCTAAACCTCTAGAAGTTGGTATGTAACCCTAAAATAATGCATGTAATATCAGAATATAGCATCAAAAACCTCTGTAATTGCAACTTTCAGAATCCAACATACATTAACATCAAAAAAGTTTGGACGAATTTAATTTTGGACAAAATTTTTGTCCGACTGTTAATCCGTCCGAAAGTTTTTAGCCTCCAAAATTTTTTCAGTAGAATACAAACCATCGGTTTTTATCTTAAGGCCAGTTAACAGTTTGTTCGTATTTTCTCACATTTTGATGTCGCACAAAAATTGTTTAAAAGTTTGTCGTTGATAAATAAATGCGTTTCAACCGATTCAATCTTTGTTTAAGACTCTTATTAGCAGGCAGCGAATTATTTCTTTGACCAATATAGTTACTTGCAGTGAATGGAGGCTACTCCGAGTGGAGCATCTGGTCGACCTGTACGCCAACTTGTGGACTGGTGGCAAGAAAATCTCGTAGCAGGATATGTGACAAACCTCCTCCCATGTACGGTGGTAACAATTGTACAGGCCCAGCCATCCAGGTTGTAGCGTGTTCAACTGTTAAATGTCCAGGTCAGTAGCTATTTACAGCCTGATGTAAAACAAACCAGAATCAGTTTGAGTCCAATATCTGGAATTTAAGGCATGAAATACGGAATCCTGGTTTAAGAATATATAATGAAACCAATGGAATCTGGAATTCAGTTCCTTGAAATTTCAAATTAAGCCGATTGAGTAATATTCAGAGTCCACAGATTCTTGTAGTTCGCTTCAGCAGTTGGGAAAATTTAGAATTCAGAACTTAGTCAGTAGAATCCAAAATTTAGATTGTTGGAGTTTATTTCATTTATTGGTGAAATCCAGAGCCCTGTGCCAGTAGCGTATCAGGAATCCACACAGTCGAAGGCCGTCTTAACTTACCCGGGGTGACGTCTTCCTTGGAACGTAGCTAGATTAGCCGTTTATTTTCGATTGTTCCAAAGTTTTTGCAAAAGTTTACCTTGTCGTTAGATGTCACTTCCCTTCTCTTCATTTTATTATACTTTATTTTATTTTATTTGCCCTATTAACACAATAGAATATGTACAGACTGTCGTAATTTTTAAAAGTAATTCTTCTCTTGAAAATATTATGGAAAAAAAACTTAAAACTTTCATGTTTATTCTATTAAATCAGTTGACGGAGATTTCAGTGAGTGGTCATCCTGGACACCTTGTAGCCAGACGTGTGCCACAACGGCACTGTCACGACGAGAGAGAAACTGCTCCAATCCTGTTCCTATGTTCGGTGGACGGGACTGTATGGGGAAAATGGTGGAGCTAAGACAGTGCGGTACACAGCCTTGCCCGGGTAAGATTTTTCATTGTAGAAATAGATATATCCGTACCTTGATCTTTCGTCTACTCGTATATTAGCCCCTCCATTCATCTCTCCCTCCTTCCGTCCGTCCGTCCGTCCATCAATCCATCGCCTCTCCTATCCATTGATTTATTACCAATCTGTAAACCTCATGTCAAATTTCAGTTAATGGACGTTTTACTGAGTGGACATCTTGGTCAGAGTGCTCGAAGACATGCGACACACTAGCCATGAAGAAGCGTGAGAGGTACTGCACCAATCCCTCACCACGATATGGCGGCAAGAACTGTGAAGGCGAGGGACAGGAGAAAAAGCCATGCAGCCTCGCGACTAACTGTCCGGGTAATATTCAGCCTCTAAACCTAAATCAAATTAACTTGCAAAATTAGCTAAGTTCAGTTTTTATTGCTTCTTTTGAAGTGTTTTTGTTTTTTTAAAGCATCAATGACCGATTACTTGAAGAAACAACCTTTCTACATTTCTCGCCCTTTTGCTTGGCTTATGCCGCTTATGGACACTATATTTTTCCATGTAGTATTGCACCAAAGAAATTGCTTCTTGCTATACTGGGCTCACTGTGTGAGAAATGAAACACTGCGTCAAGAAACTCAAGTTTTTATCGTATGCTACAATCTGCAACATTTCACACAATAGAATGCATCAGGAGGTTAAAACAATCGCACACAATTGTTACATAAAATGTTGTGCCGTGATATCGCGTTTTTTATGTGTCACAGCGTGCTTGCATTCTATATCCTATTTCAAAAGATTTTTTGATAAAAAAAATCTGAAGTCAATAACCTGGTTTACAGTAAATGGCGGGTACCGTCCGTGGACAACTTGGAGTGCGTGTCCAAGTAAATGTGGAAAATCCGTTGCCTACAGATCTCGCACACGTCAATGTAATAATCCAAAACCAGATTTTGGAGGTAGCCCTTGTGTTGGACCACCTGTGGAAAAGGAACTTTGCCCTGTAAAACTTTGTCCAGGTAGGGAAAATAGGTATTACTATTTTGCATCGATTTGTTCCTCAACAAGTTAATTTTAAGGAAATTTTTAAGCGATTTACCCGATTATACAAATCTATAGATTTTGACGTCGTTACTCTTGCCTTGGGATTAACTTATATTTAAGTAGGGATCAAACGGGAATGAGATCGGTAGATGAGAGTTGACTATCATTAACTCTCCCATAATCCCATGAGGTTCCATCAAACGATCAATTGGACATGAATGATTCTACATTGCGAGAAATGGACATTTCTGGCAATATAGAATTAAACACTAGTCTATTATGTTTATAATTTTTGTTGTTGTTGTTGCTGCTTTATTATCATTAAGTCGTTTCTCCAATATTTGGACACTTGGTAGCTTTCTAAAATTCTTTCGTTTTCAAGCTACCGCTATCTTCCGAATGCTTGCTGGTCTTTTGGTTTTTTTGCCAGTTTTCTCACTTTCTGAGTTTCCATGGAGTTTTTCACGACCTGTCATCTACTCTTTTCAGAAGCGGGCTATATCATACTGTTATATCACACTTCAGATATTGATACTTCTCAATTCATTATCACTATTAACATCATTATCGTCACCATTATTGCTATTATTAGTATTTTATAACAATAATTAGTGATACCATTTACATCATTCGCAGTAAATGGCGGCTTTACGGAGTGGACTTCCTGGACACCATGTGACCATGAATGCAACAGCACAACACTTACTGGTCGTGAGCGATACTGCACCAACCCAACCCCCGCCAATGGTGGTAATAATTGCCATGGCCCCAGGGTGCAGGTTAAGGTCTGTCACTGGGATCAATGCAAGGGTTAGTGATTAAAAGAGAAGGATTGGTGATATTGAATAAATCAACAAAATGTAAGAAGATTGGTTAAAAGAGAAGGATGCAACGACGTGTACAAAATGGCGTACCTCTAAAAGCCTGTTCTAGAGTTTAGGTGTATAGTTTTAAAGTCTCTCAATAAATTTCTCATCTCTTAACACTGTTAACTGTCTTTATTGCAAGTAGTTGATGGTGGATTGTCCAAATGGTCCAAATGGTCACGATGCCCTGTTCCAGAGTTTAGGTGTATAGTTTTAAAGTCTCTCAGTAAATTTCTCATCTCTTAACACTGTTAACTGTCTTTATTGCAAGTAGTTGATGGTGGATTGTCCAAATGGTCCAAGTGGTCACGATGCCCTCGCTGCGGATCGGGAAATAGGAAGCGAGTGCGTTACTGCAACGACCCACCCCCAATGAATGGTGGGAAAAACTGTGTTGGGCCAACTCTCCAGGTTGAAAGGTGTCCTAAAAGATACTGTAACAAAGGTAACAACTCATACAATTCACAGATGAAAATCAAGCTAAATAAACCAATTGATACAATTTCCAATGCTAACACACTAAAACATAAACTTGAATCACAAATAATATTGTTATTATTATTATTATTATTATTATTATTATTAATAGTCGTCGTCGTCGTCGTCGTCGTCGTCGTAGTAGTAGTAGTAATAGTGTTTCCTTAATTACAGTTAAAACTCAATTGCTAAGGTTACAGGAACGATAAAGTATAAAGTACCTTTTGTTACATGAACGATAATTATCTAAATGATATAACTGCTATTACAAGGGCATGTATTTGTATATATGTTCTAAATGTTATTAAAAAACGTTAGCACATTTGCTAATAAAAGTATCTCTTGCTCTGCAAGTAAAATTTACAAATACTTGGCCTAAAGGATCTCTTGTTCAGCAAATTAATACAACCTTTCGTTTCATTCATGTGGGTTAAAGTGGTGTAGACTATCTGACTAGTTTAAAACAACGTTCATAAAAAGTCTTCTGCACAAAGCTCTCTTCTTTCGTATAAGGATACTAGGCCTGAACGAGTAATGGCAAACTTATAATGGACACCATAGTTGTAGTAATAGTAATATATAATGAGAAATTTCATGAAAGCTGAATGTGAGAATTTTGCACAATTCACAACCTGCACGCCTTCCTCAAGTTATCTAAGTCATTCTTACACATGGAACATTCGTCATAAAGAGAAATCTTTATTTAAAAAAAAAATAATAATAGTAGTACATTTAGTTACACGTTAACAAGTCAGCCTTTACAAACACGTACAAGGTTTTATCGCCAGCCTGTATCCCTTGGGGATTACATAAACCAACCACTTAAACTTATTGTATATTGTAATTAGATCATACTGAAGATGACTTTTAGTCTAAAACATTTTATTTTATTAGTTAATATCAATCAATAATTTTATCCTTGTTTTTGATATATAGTAATATATAACTTCCTCAACCTTACCACACAGGCAATGGATTGAGCTCTTGGTCTCGGTTTAGTCTCTGCTCTCGATCATGCGGTGGAGGTGTGCAGAAGAGACGACGGAGATGCATAAAACCTTCACTTGGTTGTCATGGTAAAAAGATACAAATCAGAAGGTGCAATATGCATAGGTGCCGGCACAGTGAGTAGGCTAATTCTTGTCAGTATTGTATTAAATATACTTGTTGGTATTATATTTAGAATACTTGTTGGTATTGTACTTTAATTGCCGGTATTATTTTGAGAACACTTGGCCGTATTATATTGAGTTGTTGCTTAAGATGATTGCCGTTTTGCTTATTAAACTACGAATTTTAAGTTTTACGGATTGCCAATGATTAGGAAGAAGATTCTCCATTCAATGTATTAGTATTTAAACATTAAACTAGAAAATATCCTACTAAAATATCCTGTCTTGTAGCTGGATCATAAATTCTACAGTAAGTGCTGTCGCGACGATATCCTTTTAACAGACAAGATACTGGACCGTCAAACCCCGAGGCGTATTAAGCTCTGATCACATTTTACTTACCTTGAATTTAATGCTAAGTGAGTCGACAAACAACATCTTGTTTTTTCTAAGATGTATAATTATCAAAAAGCTGACTCTTAAAAATATCTTTAATTTTTCAAAGACTTTGTTTTTGGTGTAAAGACGCAACCTTCAAATGGGTGATATTACATTTTCTCATATTTAATAAAGCTGTAATGATTCTTCTTCGGGAATACATGTGTTAGCCATTCGTCAGGGAAAAATCAATTTAGACTATTAGCATCAACCTGCAGTTGAGTTTACCAACCGCAAAATGGAGGTCCAAAATGGTCTCGACTGCCCATGCTTCTTGCACATACAAAACATTGCATGAAAGCGACAGACAGGGGGGGAAACTCGATTGGGATCTACCAATCTGTCGCTTTCATGCAGTGATTTGCAACAACAAAGATAGGTTAAAAAGCTTTCAGTATAGAAAAACTATCAATGACTTAATTATTCAGATGAAAACTACTTGGTAACCGCTGATCCGGCCTCCGTGTGTGGTTTCAATCCATGTACCGTCAGTAAATGTCTTTCCCATCCGTTCGCACTATGTGTAAGCAATACCAAGTGTCAGCCTGTTTTCTTTGATAAACAAGGGAACATCCTTAATGATTGTAGAGGTAAGTACTAGCGTGAAAATCGTTTTTAATAGCCATACATCCAGAGAGAGGTCATTCCTTTTGCCAAAGTTAACTCATTTTTCCATTCCTACGAGATCGCTAAAATGACTGCCAGCTTCTAGGGGCTAACTGAAATTGATTAGTGTCCTTTTCAGGGGGTGAAACCTTCTCTCATTTGCTTAACATTATAGAAAGGGAAGACAAGCACCGATTTAAATGAGCTAAGGATTTAGCTTTAATTATATTTAGAAACAGCATAGCCAAAAGAAAAGAAAGGCCAAAATGTTTTACATTCACCATTAAAGCGCCCCTAGGAAATGAGGCATAATGCTTTACAAAATGTCAATACCCGCAGTTTTCCACAAGCTTCTCTCTTCGCCAGTTGGAGTTGACAATTGAGTTTGCCATACAACGTTATAGTTCCAAAGATAGAAGTTCGATCCGAGTTACGAAGGCAAGGGTTACACCTTCTGGTAGGGTTCTAAGCTATTGTAGCGCTCATCACTTAAGTATCCCACCACTATGACCTACAATCAAGATCGATCTCGTCGTGGCACTGGGTTGAGATTTATCTAAATATGACCCTCACGTTTTCTCTCTGGTTATTTCTACGGTGTTCTTTCATACTCAAAATCAGCACCGGACAATTACATCTGGAAGTTGTGAGGTTCAATAGCTTCACAGTGTAAACTGATATTTACACAATCAAATTAAGTTGCTGTTGTTTTAAGGATGCCAAAACATTTAAAAATGCCATTTTCATGTGCCGTGGTTTATTAATTTAAATCTGCATTAGAAACCGTACCCGTATTGCATCGTGTAAAGTTTGTCCTTTTGTTTCCAGGCACAAATGCTTACCTAGCCGTCGCCGCAGACAAAGTGTGTAAATACAATCCATGTAAATACTCCACGTGCTTGTCGACGAGTTCCGAGAGGTGTGTGACTAGCTCCCAGTGCCAACCAGTTTTCTTTGATGGCGATGGAAACAAATTGAATTGTAGAGGTGTGTTATTGGACCAAAAGTAACGGTGTTTAATTGCAAAGTTTTTGCGGTAGCGCTTTATAACACAAGTCTGCTTGACCGAGGCTCAGTAAGTAGCAAGAAAGACCTTCTTGCTATCTGTACAAATCCTAAATCACTTCAAAACTTTATCTACAGCTGCGATACAAACCTCTTCCCATTTAAGATTCAGAGTTTAAGATATTTATTTTTCACTTTGTATATTGTAATACAAAATCACAATTAAATAGAAGTACACAAAGTACAACCGAGAAGGTCAAAATAACATTTCTGCACCTCTAAATCGAATATAGAAAAAGAAAGATGAGGATACTTTTTATTACTCTCCGTGACAGAGATGAACTGGCCCAGTAAAGCTGACCCACTACCAACACGCAGATGTGGCTTTATAGCTCAGCTTATAGAGCATTGGACTGGTATTATACAGGCCATAAGCTCAAATTATTTTGGCCTGCTTAAACTGCGTTCTTAACCTCAAAGAATCCTTCTTTATGTCATCCTTTTTACTCTGTTATTCTTATGTTCCATTGAATAACGATTTAAGGGATCTAAAAGCAAATTACATTTAACAGGTTTGCTAAAGGTACCACCCCGGTTGATCTGTAAGTTTGACCCTTGTGACGCCCAGTTTTGCAATGGTGGGAAGTGTATTGTTGATTACAAGTGCAGGGCAGTTTTTGTAACTCACAACTACAAAGTACTCAACGATTGCCCAGGTAATTGTTAGCCAATTAAAGCTGAATCTTTTCACTTTAAATCTTTTCAGTTTACTGTCTCATTAATTAGGGTGGACGCTTCGAGTCGTTTCATGTCAATATACTTTTAGTATATATTAAATCAAGTGTTAACAATAAGTGTTTTTATAAAAAAACGCACACACATCACAACCCTGGTATAAAAGTTTAGATCCGTTTCAAAAGAGCCGGAGGGGGAAGGGGTTGTGGAAACAAAATTACGTAGAAATTCAGAATATATGGTTGTGGGTCTATATTTCTTTCATGAGTTTCAAATTCAGTTGAATCGTCTTTATAAATAGAGGTATAAAACAATAAATTGATTCCATTTAAGATTACTTCAAAATTGGTTATGACAAACAATTATGCCACAGACTATAAAAAAAATTATATGTTGTCACCCTCCCATTTCCATGACGTCTTGCTCGGTTTATCCCTCAATTGTTCACAACCAGTCAGAACTACAATCGTTGCCAAAAACTTTGAACCCCCACATAAATATCATTCACTATTTGTGTGATTGAAAGTTGAATCATCCCCCCTCCCCCCTAGCCAATGTTGAGAGCAAATGGTTGT
>JAOCPT020490704.1:0-32103 GCA_026546935.2 Palythoa grandiflora
CCCCCCCCCCCCCCCCCCCCCCCCCCCCCCCCCCCCCCCCCCCCCCCCCCCCCCCCCCCCCCCCCCCCCCCCCAATATCCCTAAAGTGGGTTCGTGACGTTGTGAAGTGGCATGTATGTCCAGGAACTTAACAGCCAAAAGTCCCAAAGAACCACATTTGAAGTAGCTGATGTGAAAGGACCAGCTCTCATTGGGAACCTAACAGCGCAGAACTTAGGCCTACTTAAGTTGAACTGGTCAGTGAATGCTGACCACAGTGGGTACTCAACCGACCCACAGAAGAAACAATGCCCCTACCCCCTCACTAAGGAGTATATGTTAAAAGAGTAGGAAGATGTGTTCACTGGTATTGGGTGCTTTCCCGGTCCCGCGTATCACATCGAGCTAGACCCAAATGTCAAACCAGTCCAGCATTTACCAAAAAATGTGCCTGTCCATCTGCAACCAACGTACAAAGATGAGCTTGTCCGTCTAGTAGAACTGGGTATCGTCAAGGAAGTGAAGGATGAGCACACTCCGTGGATAAGCTCTGCAGTTATAATACTGTAAGTCTAATGGCTCGATACGTGTGTGTCTTGTCAAGTGCAACCGACATTACGTCAGGTCTATCGGTGACATCATACCAAAAGTAGCAGGGGCAACACACTTTAGCATCCTTGACAGAAGCGGATACGGGTGTCTGGGCGGATAACCGGCATAGCAGACGACACCCTCATCTTCGGTACAAGTGAGAGGATCCATGACAATTACATACTGAGTGTACTTGACACATGCCGAAAGAATAACATCAGATTCAACCCCGAGAGTTTAAGGTGCATCCTTCTTTGGTATAAAGTGGACGCCCTTAAAGTTGATGAAAAGAAAGTCCAAGCAATTGCTAACATGCAACCCCCCAAGGACAACAGAGCTACAATAGCTCCTGGGAATAGTAAACTACCTAAACCGGTTCTCACCTGTATTAGCACAGATATCACAGCCAATCCGCAACTTGATAAAAAAAGATATAAGTGACAGGCAGAACAACAACAAGCCTAAGAAGAGATCAAAGGCAAGGAAGTTGTAGCTTCTAGCCTACTATGACCCAGAGAAGGAGAGTGTAATTCAATTCGACGCTCTCCCAACCTGCGTGATCTTTTAGTTAAAGGTAAACTTACCCTCTCTTTTCCCACAACTCAACACCTGTCTTTTAATATTTCTTCTCTTTCACCGGGTGTTTTTAAATGCCGAAAAAACTACCGTACTTGTGGCTATATTGCTCATGGTACTTGGTACTAATCAATACACCGTTTTTCAAACTGGCATAACACGCTCCATTAAAACTAATTTAACCTGCAACACTAAAAACCTTATCTATATGACACAAAATGTAACAAGCAATATATAGGTGAGACCAAACGACGACGGACTAAAGGACAGATGTAACGAACACAGACGATCGATACCGCACCTAGCGTCATATATTGGATAATAGATTTTCTATCAGATCGCTCACAGAGAGTCAAACTCTCTGAAGATTGTGTATCCGAATGGGGCACAGTACCTTCGGGCATTCCGCAAGGAACCAAACTAGGTCCATGGCTTTTTTTGATAATGATAAATGACCTAACCGTCAGAAACGCTTCTATTTGGAAATATGTAGACGATACTACAACATCAGAGGTAGTAAAGAAAGGGCACCAGAGCAGGGATCGAAGTACTGTAAATGAGGTAGTAAATTGGTCAATTAGGAACAGAGTCTAGAACAGAGTCTGAAACAGAGTCATCCTTAGTGACCTAACATGTAATGTGCACATCATTGAGGTAACTAAGAAGACCGCTAAGAGGCTCTATTTTCTTGTTCAACTAAAAAGAGCACGTGTTCCATAAAAAGATTTCTGCCATTTTTACATCACATGCGTGCGTTCTGTCATCGACTATGCTGCTCCAGTCTTTCATCATGCGTTACCTGCCTACCTCTTGCAAGAATTAAAAAAAAGAGCAATGCGAATCACATGTCCCGGTATAGGATATCAGCAAGCGTTAGCGTTTATGAGTTTATCAACGGAGCATCATCAAAACATTTGCAGGCGCACGTTCGAATGCATAATGAGCGACTTAAACCACATATGTTAAGAAAGCTGCTGCGGCCTCTTTTTAAGACTAATTACAATCTAAGATATGCACGTACGTACACTTTGCCACAATGTAAAATAAACAGATTCAAGAATAGTTTCTTTATGGCCTCAAGCAGAATTGTAAATAACTCTTAATATTCTTATTTTGTATTTCACGTGATATATTAATACTTATTAGATTACCAAAGTACATAAGTTAAATTTTATGGAAATACGTAATTCAGCCTGTGCTGCAATGTATTTTAATAAAGTACTTACCTACTTGTCTCTTGACATACCCTCTAGTAAATCTCCCCCTACTTCTGCCTCTGAACATTTCTTAAATAGCCCTAATCACTCTGCTTCTAAAATGTTACTAATCCCTATAGAACAAATCTTTTCCTCGCGCGACGCTATACGTAAAGCCAAAGAAGCTTATTATATTACTAATCTCGCTAGAACTTTGGAACCTAATGGCCTTAACAAACGCGACGAAACGTTTTAGATTTAAAAGATTGTTTTCTTTCACCCGGCACATTTGTAATATTTTGTAACACGTCATTTCCTTTTTCTTAGTCTCTTAAATAAATAACCTACGGCTATTGTATTTGTCTATAATACCTGAAGAGGACAAGTTTCGCTTGTCGAAAAATTCAATCATTTTTTAAAATATATTTTCTACAATTAACGTACTGGATTTGTCAATTGATACTTATTTGACGTTGATTATAGAAACTTGTGAAGCCATAAAATGCTTTCCGAATTTTTTGCAAAGGCTCTTGAAAGCTCAATTTTCAAATTCTTTAATCCGATTTTGATTTGAATCCCTGTCAGTGAATATAATCAATAATAAAGACCAAAAACTGGTTTATTTATTTTACTGTTACCTAGGTAACTATTTGGGATACATTTTTGTAAATTTAAGGGTTCTTCGAAGAAAATAGGTCTTCCCAATACAGAATAAAAACCACAAAACTAAGCTGCTATTAAAGTTTATATAGTATTCTTTGAGATAAGCAGTGTTTTATCTTTGCTCAAATCCTTGCAGAGTAATGAATTTTTGAAAGGCTACCAACAAAAATTGGACTAATTTTCTCATATGTACCAATATTCCTATTGCTCTATCGCCAAAACTGTTGAAGAGAATAATGAGCTTTTTGCTTTTTTTACATCCACATAGAATGCACAGGAAATCTCAGTTAGCAGATGTTGTGGTAAGCAATTCAATGTAAGGAATAATTTATGAAAGATTCCTCTTTAGCTGAGTGGTACATTTAAATCAAAACATGCTATCAGTTGAACAAAATCCAAAACCGCATAAAAAAAAACCCGCATAAAAAAACATCAAACTCGAAAATTTATGCTTCCCGGGTTTGAAAAACCTGACCGAAATCCGAAAGCCGATAGAATTTTTACCAAAATCCGAAAACCGATTGCGAAATAAAGGAAAAACCGAAAAAGACAACAAAACCAAAAAACCGCAGTTTTTTTTGTGTGAAAAACATGGCCAAAACGCAAAACCGAAAATCCCAACGCCCCCATCTACATTTGTAAGAATCAATCTTGCCTTTGCCAGTCAGGATTGTATGCTCATCAAGAACTTCAATTCCAAACTGATCTTAACAATGCTCTCGCTTCTAAAAGCCATATTTGGTCTACTCGTGAATAAAGGAAGAGATTTGGCGGCTGAAAAGCTGAAAGATGGCGATGTAACAGACCAGCAATTCAGGAACTTGGTTGGGCGCAAGCTGGACAATATCAAGTCAAAGATCGATGGATTAGCGAGGAAGGATCTTTTTTTCAAGGAAGGACTCGTGTTTTTATACCACCTGTTGGACCAACAACAATTGGAGAAGTTTGACTCAGACGTGGCATTACCTGGAAAAGAAGATGAGAAACTGGCGGTTAGTTTGCCGTCAGCGAGTGGCGAGTCAAAGCGATCGGTCAACACAAGTTCTGTGGTTGAGGAAGTGAAAATGTTGAAGTTGGTTGAGCTAAACGAGACGTCGAAACAGCTGCTTGCAGATGCAAAGAAAAGATTCAAAGAAGCACGAGTGGAAGCCACAAGAGCCTTCAATAACGAAGCTCTGCCTTTATTTGACCGCGTTCCGCTATGAAAATCCGTATCATGGCGAGACTTATGGAGAGAGTTGACAACCCCAACACCAGTTTAGCTTCATGTAGATTGTGCCTCGAAGAGCTGCATAATATTCTGGGAGTTCAGAACTGCTTTGAGGTGGCGGTTACGAAACCACTGATGAAATGCCGGTTTAATCAAAATGAACGTCGCAAACTTATTGCTGAAGTTTGTCACATGAATTTTGTAGTATACAGCGTCGTGGTGAGCGGTGAGTGGCGTGACGTTTTTAAGTTTCCAGTCATAGATATTCGTATACTGAAAATTGATCCTTTGCGCGACAGCAGATTGATTAAAGCGCTCAAGGAGTTCCAGTTGGAGCACTGTTGTGTGGAATGGTCGTTTGGCCAGGAAGGAGAAATGAATCACAGACTGAATAAGCCATGGGGTATCACCACCAACACACAAAATCAATTTATTGTGATAAATTATTTGATTGCAAAAGTGTTTGATTCATCAGGAAAGTTTCTACTTTCTTTCTGCAGTCTCACTGACGATGAACAGGAACAAATACATTTTCACCAGAGCAAAGTAGCAACCGATGGAAACTATAACGCTCTAACATCACTGCAGAAAGGATTGGAGAAGAAGTGGTGTTGTGTGTACGTGTTTGATCAGTAGCACAACCTACTACATAAATGCCTTTGAGGGAAGGAGTAAGTCTCGTCTGGCCCTCCCTAACAGTGAGTATTGATGGTAATGTGTTTCTACTTGTGAAGTGTGACGGTATCCCCCAGGTGGGTGTGTACAAGACTGATGGACAGTTTACTCACAGTTTTGGACAGGGAATATTATCCTGGCGAGGTGACATAACTAGTGCTAACGATGCCAGGGTTATGGTATATACTGGATCCTGATATCCACTGTGCACACGTGTTCAGTACACAGCGAGACCACCCTCATTAGTTCGCTGTACAAGGACACACAGCGTATGGTGCTATAACTTTTCATCAGCCGAGTGAACACGTCATTGGAACCCCGACGATGAGAACCGCGGACAAGTGTCAATCTACACCAAAGATGGTGAGTTTGTACATTGTGTCCAGGTGGATACAGATGAAGAGCCATGGTTACTCGGGCTGACAGTGACCGGGGACGGACGCGTTGCTGTGCCAACATGTCTCGAAACAAAGTGCACGCTATTGACCTTTATCTAGAAACGTTATCAAGTCCAAATTATTTCTGCATTTTTATTGTTTAGATTTTTACGTCGCAAGATATTTGATAATTTGAGCAGTTTTCAAATTTGTAGAACAACACCGCCAGATGTCGGTCATTATTGAGTGGCGGGATCACTGGATCTCTTCCAGCCTTTAATAAATCTTGCTGGTGAAATTGTATCCATTAACGGTAAAAAATGTAATAGAGAAATAGAGGTATCGTAAGATTCAACTGTGAACAAATCAGTTTGACTTATTGACTGTTTTTAGAATATGGCTCTTTGGAAAACAATTGCTGCAATTTTGACGATAATTGTATTATGAAAGACGCATAAACAAGCAAAATGTTTTTTTACAAAATTATAAGACAGTGAAAAATGTCAATGTAAAGGTTATATTTCGTGTCTCCATACCACTGACCTGCCTAAACTAGATAGCATGCTATTTGCAGGCAGTATATAAATATTATGAATTATGATAGAGCGATAATGAAGTTGAGTTGAGTTGAGAAGATAATCACTAAATCAGCGATTTTAAAAGTCTATCGAAACAACAGTGATAGCCTTTTTAATTTGTTCTTATTTCTGTGAGCAGTTTTTATTGAAGAAAAAATAAAATAAAATAAAACAAGGTCAAGGTATTGGAAAATTAAACAAATTGCGCCACACATGTATTGTACGGCTGAATTTAGAAGCGAACTACCTTCATGCTTTGTTGTGCAGTCTTTACAGTGTATCGTTTTATGTTTTGTGCTGTATCGCTAAGTTTTAGTCAATTTCTACCACAAAAATTTTCCTAGCAATCAAGCCTCAGCCTGAGCTTGTTCTTAAATTGTTCTTAAATTTTGGCAAATTTGAGCCTTGTTGTTCTTATAAAGTTGTTCTTATAAAACAAAATGCCTGTTTATAAATATCAAATAATATCCTCTATATGATATTTTTCTTAAAGAAGTCAGTGATGAATGAAAGATAAACATGGGTGTATTTTCCTCCTGAAAGTTTCAAGAAATATTCCACCTTTTATGATTTTCAGTTTTGAAACTAAGAGAATCGTTTGCATTGACTATGAGCCCACTATATGGAATAAAGCTAAATTTCAGTCATATACCAGAACAGTCGACAATGTTTTGGGGTATTTTGAACTGGCTGTGTTGCGTGAAGATTCATAAGTGATGCCAACTAGATAAGTTCATGTGAACGATTTAAAGATCTCTACTCAAGTTAGTTTTATCAAGTATGATTATATTTTGTTTATCTTAACGTGCAGCGACCCCTTCAACTGACGATTTCTTAATATAGCAGTTTACGGCCCGCTAGTTTTGCTAAGTTCAAATAAGGTCAAACAAAATAGATTAAATTAGGCCCCCGGAAGGTCTATTGATGTCATGGGTTCTCTACCTAGTTTATGACTATTTTTATCTCAAATTTGTAATTTAAATCTTTTAATAAAAAAGTTAAACTTATATTTGCCGTTTGAGACAAGCGACGTTGCAATATAAGTTCGGCTGAGTAAATTGACGTAATACACTAAACTGCTGTAAGGCATGTGCCGTGTGGAGTAGCGTGAAAGACATGTGATAAAACTCATTAAAAACAATGCATTATTCGCAACACGATATGGTAGTAAAGAAAATTTAACGAGGCAACATATGTATATCACTCGGCACACCGACTCACCAACATCTCGAGATGGAAAAAAAATTGAAAAACGAGAAAAAAACTATATGTGACATGTGTTTTGCAACTTATACTTGCATTTTGTCATGTGTGATTTATCATGCATGTATGCTACTCCGCCAATTGACAAATAGAGTAAGTACGCTCTTCAATATCTGTCTTAAGTCAACATATTAACACATTTTTCGCATTTTTTTGTAGACAATGAGGAACCCTATTTTGAATGGCAATGAGAAAAAAACACAATCTACTGGACAATCAACGATTAGTAAAGAATCGGACCCGTAAATCAGATCAATTTATCACATTGTTTAGTGTTTTGACAGACCACGACACATCCCAGGTGACGCTTCTGGAAACAGCAATTCGCTCAGCTGTAAAAGCAATTTAAAAGCGAGTTTGGGTCATCATGACACGACAAATATTAGTCACGCTGCTGATTAAGAAAGGATTATCAAACAATCGCATATTTTCCACTTGAATTGGCTTTCAATTTTGCTCTCAATCTTCAGACCTCATTTGTCTCCTGACAAAAAAATCAGTGAAGATGCTTTTCAACCAAGTACTTAGCCTTTGCTCTTCACACGAAAATCACCTTTCAGTCTTTGCTAAACTAATCAGTGATTATTTATTTGATTCCAGAAAAACGCGTATTTAAAGTTTTTAAGTGGATTATAAATTGAAGTATAAAAAGGTCGCCGTTAAAATAGATGTTAAAATAGTGCATGCTTTTTGATTGCATATTACTTTATCTTTTCATATAGGTTCCAGGAAATAAACGTAGAAACTAGACCTCGTAGTGATCGATTAACATCATTATCAGTAGCAGCAGCCGCAGCATCATGATTCATCATCATCACCATCATCAACATCAACATCATTATCATCATCATCGTCATCATCATCACCACCATCATCATTGACGTTATTACAATTAGCAGTAGCAACATCGTCATCACCCGTAAAGGTCATTATATAATCCCCATTATTAAACAGTCACAAGTTCAACACGCTGCACTATATTGGTCACTAAGGCCACATGGGTAGCGGGCATTACCCCTTGCACCAACCCTTTTTGTTGTGAAACTGAGTCTGTACGCCGTGCTGACGAGGTCAGGTAAGGCCGAAACAGCTGTCCACGGCTACTAAGACTCGGGCTCAATTTATTTAAAGGTAGATGCAAGGGATAATGCCAGCTACCTTTGTGGTCATAGTGTCCAATAATAGTGCCGCGGGCTACAAGTTACCCTAAGCACACATGTGAGTGAACTTCTTAGTTTAATCTTTCCCTCAACCGCATCCCCGCACAAGCGTTATGCTTACACTCAGTTACAGTTAATTATTATCATCATCATCATTATCATTATCATCATCAGCAGCACTGAGCAGCAGCATCTTCTTTAGTAACACCATGATTACTATACTCATAATAAATCACATAAACTGCATTCTGATTGGCTACTTGGTCCAATTTGTGATAACGAAAAGTAATAGCGAAAAATGAAATGGCAAATCAAAATGCCGAGTTCCGTTTGGCGGTAATTAACAGTACAGGGATTACTTATAGCCTTATTTGATTAATTTTTTAAGTTTATAGTAAAACAAATAGAAGTCTCGGCCTCGTGTACGAGTAAATAACCCAGTAAATCATACTACAGCCGTGCTCGAAGTCTAAATGTTAAATATCTTTAAGTGCTTAGAGGAAAATTGAACCTCCGTTACACTTCACCAGAAGAGAGCCTGGCCTGTGGATTAACCAGCAGAAAATCACAAATTCAAGTAATAAAAGAAACAAAAAACAAAGAACATGCATTGTTTCAGTCAAACTTTGGATTTTCTTTTCTTAGTATTTATGTTAGCGTTTAGCGTTTACTTCAAAGACAAGACAAGAAATCTGGCTGAAGATGCTTCAATTCTATTGCTTGTTTGAGTGATAGACTGAATGATTACTTTTCAGAATCGCAAAGAGCCCAGCAAACTGAGAAGGTAGCGATTGAACTTACTTTTGGTGGCTTGAAGGGATAATCAACAGGAAAATGAATATCGAGAAAAAACACTCCTCCTTCGTAGACGGAACCCGGCGGGCCGAGAATTGTCGAGTGCCACTCGTACAGCGTGTCGCCTTTGGGGCCAGCACTGAAAAAAAAATTAACAATTTTAAAATTTCCGTGTTTGTTGACCTAAACGTTTGCTGCAAAATGTATTCATGCTCCGAAATGTTGCTCAATGGTGTAGTTTTTTTCCACTCAGGAAGCTTTGAAATTTTTTATTGCTCAGGTTAACAAAGTTTTTCTCTGATGTCAGTAAACTAAGATTAACACTAAAATTCCTCAGTAATAATCCGAGGTTCGAGAAATAAGAATAATTACAGTGAGGTCGCCAAAATAATTAAGGACTATGAGCTGCAGCAAAGTGTATTGGTTCTTATAAAAAAGCGTGTACAAAGACAAGCGTCACCAACACCGACAGGCGGGAAAAATTCGCGCCAAAACCTAGCGCGTACGTAGCGCGCGTACAGAGTCTGTCTTGTTTGTGTCTGTGCTGACCGGTGACTATAAGATAGGAGATTTTTGAAGTCTTCATATGAAACATTATAAAGTATATAAGAACGCGACACTGAACGTAACTATAATGTTAAGAGATAAATTAGAGTACATGTCACATGTTGTGATAATAATTACGTAAAGTTGTAAATTCCAAAAACATGTTATCTCAACTGGAAAGTACGTATTTTGTATTTTTGCATTTTGATTATAGCTAACCCAGACTTTAGGGACTGGTCTGAAAGTATGTGTTAGGGTAGGCGGGACGGAATTTTTCAAATTTTCAAAACATTTTCGTGGCTCACCCCACAGCTGCCGGAAAGATCTTATGACCCAATTGGTGTATGAGAAAATAATTTCATGTCCCAGTCTTATTTTTCCATGAAAACCCGTCTAATTCAACAACAAATCCTGTTTTCAATGTAGACGATTACAAGTTATTTATTTAAGCAATAGAAAACTTTTTTTCATGTTTTGCGTGGCATGATATAAACACAAAATTTTGTACATGTGTTTCATGGCCCATTCGTTGCAAATTTTTGTTGGCTCAGATCACTGTGAATACTGATTTCATGGCCCACTCATCATTTCTTCCGGACAACTCCAGCAGGAGCTTTTTGACCGATCCCTTAAGTGCTTGTAGCGAAGCATCCTCATCGCGTTTGGTGTGAACGGTAGCAACGTTTCCGTTCGTCCGTCGGTCTGTCCGTGCGTGACGATACCATAGGGAACCGCCACAGAGCTCCGGAATTTATATTATATTCATCACTGAGCAACATCGGTCGAGTATTGTCAAAATATTAAGGCTATATTTCCGATGATCAGTTACCAATTTTACATTTTCACATAGTTAGAATCTGTTTTAGTCTCAATATGAAGGAAAAGTTAAAGTAAAAACAACTTTGCACGTTACATAACTAAACAGCCCCAAATTTTTTGTTATATTAGTAGTTTTTGACTAAGTTCTCTGACAATTACCCAGACTAAACGGTTACTAGGTGATAACTAGTAAACTGACACATCTCACGAAACCAAAACAAGTTTAAGCTTTCGTTATGAATTGTTCTTCATCAAATATCAAAATATCGTTAATTTTACGCGTTGATGCCTTGATGCATGGAGAAAGTTAAAAATGGGCATAAAATGAAACTAAAAAAGTAATAGTAAGTAAAGATAGTTAGGAAAAAACAGTCAGCAAGTTATAACTATAAGATTGAAAGTGTCCAGAAACGTTTGTCTTGTTAATTAATCAAACACATTGTTTTAACTTAAATTTAAGTCAGTTTGAATAACTCAGTACTCCCTTTGAGATGACACAAATAATACAAAACTTGCCGATCTTTTGAGCTGTCCTTCTTAAATAAGCACTTTAAAGTGTCAAATACAAACTTCTTTTGCAAAACTAAATGTTGTTAAATTCCGGCTTTGACAATTTCTTGCACGACTGTCATCAGTTCACTGTGATGTACGATAATTTAAAAGGCGAAAAAATTTTGTGAGTTATAAAAATTAACGCGTAATTACGTGACACGGATTTAGATTTAGAATTAGATGTTTTAAATTTACTTCGAAAGAAAGTGATATCATTTTATTCACAATATTGTTTTTCCTGGACCATAAAAGTCGGCAACTTCCAAATCTATTCAAACTTTACTATGTTTGTCATGACGTACATTTAAGCCAATAATTAATGCCAGATGAAGCCGTGCTTCACAACACGATAATTTTAAAATTTCTGATATTGCACGAGTGTTTTATTTGTACTCAAGATGATGATAACCCGGCAGTAAGCTCTTTCCTTCTTTGTGATTAAATTTAAATGCATTTGATTCTGTCAGAACAGGTGGTTCGTATCGTAATGGAAAGTTTAATATATCTACGCGATCTAAGTCGATCAAGTACTACGAAAAGCGTTGTCTATGGATGAAATGAATTAAGTATTAAATTGTATCAAGTAATTTACAGGAGTCAACTGTCATGTTGAGCGTTGTTCAATACAAACACCGGGAACCCTTTTAAGGTTAATACTGATGAATTTCAACTCGAATATCAGGTTCCCGGCCAGATGAACAGTACAGTCGGGTGCGACCGGCAAATGCATAATGAGTTTAAAGTAAGCACTGAGACAAAGACGTTAAGCACACTTTGGCACACGTGTTGGCATTATTTGTATTAGCCGAGAACAAACCCTGGGATATATAAATATAATGACCAAGGTTTCCCCCGGCTTGTGTGTACACGGTCCGCTTTTGTCTTTAAAAAATGTTACCAATGAGAGACTCGATGGAGTCTCTCAAGGCTTTGATAAAAATTTTTTAGAAAGATTTAGGTCCACGCTTAGTAAAACCAACATGTGCTAAGGATATCATTTAGCTACTCATTAATAATATTGTTTTTAAAAACAAATTTCTGAAGATTAATGATTTTTCAGTTACGATGAAAGATAATGAGAATATTCTACCTGCAGTTCGGTGGAGGATCTAAGGTTATCTCAGCAAGCTCACGCTGAATCCTAGAAGGAGAAATAGTACTTCGAGTCACACCTCTTGTATTTATTCCACTCATCTTGCCGTGAAGCCCTGAGGGTAGATGATTGATGAATCCATCTTTGTCGTGAAGACGTGGGAGTGCTTTGTAGGGATTAACTGTAGAAGCTAACCTTAATTTAAAGATTCTTATGGGGATATGTAGTCTATTACATATCTGTTTAGCAAACAAACTGGTAATAAATGTTGAAAGAAAGCTGGATATAGTTAAAATGTAAATGAGCTGTCGGTTTCAGCCTGTCTGATCAAAATCTTGCCCCTCTTCACCTCACTGAACTCTTTCAAATTCAAGGGAAGCAACTCTTCGGGATGATTCAAAACTCAATCAGGTTACTAGAGACTTCATGACTCCATCGAAGCAATTCAGGCGAATAGTAACGGAACCAAATTTGCCTGTTCTTTTTCTTAACTTTGCATCGGGATGACATGTATTACCTTTTCGCGGAAGCAGAAACAGATTTAGGTAATCGAGAATTTCCCGGTGCCCTGTGATCTTTCTTCGAGGTGGTAGTGATCGTGGAGGAACCTGAAATGTTGTCTCCTGTTGTACTCCCAGGTTGAACTCTGATGCCCGTTTGTTTTTCTTGCTGAGACATTTCGACCTAGACTGATAAAGAACGAACTATCAAGTTTATATAGTTTCTCATATCAGAATGCAATGAACGCAGCAAGTTCTTGTGATGGATATCTGAACAATATAGTACTGATTAGGAACAGAGCAAGGGGCACCATCTCTGGCAGAACTCTTATGCTGATCTGACAAATTTGGTTGATACTGTTGAATTATTATCTAAGGAGTCACAAGTAAGTACTTTGCTCAGAATACAATTAAAGGAAATCTTAAGCAGACAGCACTTAAAGCTATGTCAGACTTAAAAGGAACCCTCGTGCTTTGAACACTGACGACAAGTTCTGTTGCCGAAGTTACCATTTTCAAATAGCCAGATCTCGAAAACTTTTTCCCACAGTGGGCAAAATTTATCTCAAAATAGACAGCAAAGAATCAAAGAATCTATGTGCAGAATTTGGGGCTGATCCCACTTACCTGAAGCAATAGCGAGAAGTTTAAAAATAAGAACTGATCCTTTCCGACGTCACGAATGCTGCTGTGAATGTAATGGAGGGCACATTACGGTGTCCGCCTGCGCGAGTTCTGTCAACAAGACGTCACTAATTAGAAAGTGACGTTGTGAAAGACTAATTTGGTCTTGAAGATAACCTCGGAAAACGGACCAATGGGTTTCCTTGTTTGAATAATTACGAGACGGAAAAGGCGGCTTAAGGATTGAAAAACAGCTGGAAACACCTTAAAGCGATCGAACAATAAGATTTGTCGCTTGATTGGCATTGGACAAACTGTGGCGCAAAAGGACAAAGTTTTGTGTCAGCAGTCACTCCAGATTCTACTTGCTATTTTAAGAAAATTGGTCTATCCATTCTTTACCAAATCCAAGTAATAGAGAGACATTTCTTTGCGCAACGTAAAAAACGATGATTTATATTTAGAATTCTAGCTTGGTTGTTTATGAATTCAGAATGTTTCTGAGAAGTATAAACGTATACTCACGCAGTGAATAGCCCCGAAGGCTAAACAGCTGAATCTCTTGCAAAAGGTTTAAATTTGAAAAAATAAACCGTTTGATTTATTAGCCTAATGACGGCTATATTTTAACAAAGTATTTGATTACTTTTTTATGAAATTACCGCCATACCCAGCGGTTTTTTGTACATGGATTTTGAAAACATTCCCGAGTTACAATTGTAGAAAATTGGCGTCAACTGTTTGTGATGCAACTCTAAACACCAAACACGAAACAGTTGTACAGTTCATTTTGGAGCACAGATAGGTGACCAAACAAATCACTTCATTTTTATTTACATTCTTCCTGGGAAAAATATTTGTCCAGAGAAAGGGAGGTGATGTCAAACAGAAAATGGAAGCATTATAGAAATATTTGTGGGCGAACAGAAGCCGCAAGGACTAACCACATACAGAGATTTGGATATTGAAAGTTTCCGCGTGGTTACCCAAACAACAGTACAGATATGGTTGAAATGATCCCGACGACACCAAATTCTCTTCAATAGATTCACTTTGCTGCGATACTAATAAAGACGAAATGTCATTATATAATAATGGATCAAAATTTTTATAGAAACAGGAAGTTATTTTAAAAACAAGTACAGCTTACATCCTGTACCATCTTTGATGCCCGAATTTCCCTTTTTGAGTTAGGAGAAAAAGTATATTACCTCTAGTCGGAGACAGTTAATGCAATAAATGGTACTTTATATTTTTCCTGTAAGCGTCGAATGATGTTGAATATCCCGTATTTGTCACGGTAACCTTCGTTATGAAGCATATATAAAAACACTCCCTTACCGAAACGGTATTTTTATATAAACCAAATTGGTATCAGTCTGTTTGTTCTGCAACATATATTAAATAAACTGCAGCCAAAACATCTCTTTGTGACAGATGTCACTGTCTCGCGAATTACAATAGAAAACTGACGCCAAGTTAAATTATTGTTTGGTTTAGATTTAAAAGTCTGTTTACGCTCGAAGAGTTCTTAAAATCCCAGTGGAATAAGGTAATAACTTATTTCGTTGTTCTTCGGGTCAAAAGCGTTAATTAATAAGGTATTAATTACTGAGTAAATGGCTCAACTTTAAATTCTTTTGTGGAAATGAATGAAAATTTGTCGCTCGCCAAGTCGAACGCAGTCACAAAGTTTGAGTTTGATTCTAGCATATGCAAATTTATCAATGTGTTAGTGATATTAAAGTTCTATATAATAGCGCAAACAAACAGCGGGAACAGTCAAAGTACCTCTATATTGTCCTACTAATAAATCATAAGCGATGCAAACAAACTCAAATTCAGGTGATACTGTCTGGGGAAGGCAAGGCAGAGGATCTACCATATCTGTAGACTGTACAACTGAAAAATACTTTCTCTTGGAAAGATACGCGTCTGTTTGTAATTTGCTTGATATTTGACAATCCTTTTAACTTACATATATTAATTTGTTTTTTACCTTGCAGACTTAGGTGACTAATGAAATGTACAACACCAAATTTCGGTAAAATGAACTACTTGGTTAAGAGTTCAACAATGATTAAGACAAGTTGGAACAATGTTTTGTCTAGGCAGAACACGTATCCAAGCAATGTTTTAAGCATAAGTTGATCATAAGCAATTAACTCAAACTGTTATTTAATCTTATGATTCTTTGGATTTATTTATGTTTTTCAATAACTTTAGTTCTTTTTTTCAAAACCGATTTCTCGAAAACAGTGTAGACTCTACCGGTCAACCCCAACCGATTTTCACACTGCATTTAAATCAAAGAAATTTTGCCAATATTTTTAGTTCTAAGAGAAGACTCGAAGTTTGTCAAAATATGCTGTTGAGTTGTTTCGGGTGTGAAATCTAACAGTACTTTTTACTTAACGCAAGAGGATTAACGATTCTATATCCGAATTCAAGATGATCTGAAGTTTTAGACCTCTGTTAATGAAAACTTGACTACAATGTCTTGTGAAAATGCGGAACGCAACTGATGAAGTTTATTTAATAAAAAAAAGTTTCAAACCATAAAACAAAACAGCATTGAACGTTTAGAATTTCGAAGTTATACACCATAAAAAAGGATAAAACTTTTGATATCATTCAACGCAGTTGGAGAAATTTGTCGAACAGATTTGCCTTAAACTTGAATCATCCGTTCGTGATGTTTGAAGAACGTCTATTTTATATCACTTGAAGCGATTTAATTGCTATCTGATAGGCTTTGCAAAGTCGTGCTAAACTCAGAAAGTCGAGGTATGGCTTCTGGCCACGGCCAAACTGTTTGGTTTGTCATGCTTATGGCAAAGGTAATGATTGGCCACAAGAATGGAAAATCAAGATCTTTAGACAGTTAAGCTCTTGTGACACAATCTGTTCCCCTGAATGTTTTCTGCTCTCGGATACTGAGCAAAGCCGGCGTCTGATGAATTGAGAAAAGATGCAGGCTGTGAACAGGTCAGAGGGTTAATTGCTATAATATGCATGCACATTGGTTTAAAACAGAAGTGGAAGCGACCACCGCGCTTCAGTTATCAAATAATTATATTCAGCAGTTGTATGTTTGAAATCTCTCACACTCAATATTCTATCTCACTCCTACTACAGCATACATATATTAGTATTGTTATACAAATACTAAAAAAATTGACAGTCTTAAATGAATTTGAAAAATTCTTGTTGTTTTAATGTATTGCTTCGAGTGAAATATCTAACAACGTTTGTCGTACTGTCAAAATATTGTTTCTAAATCAAATCTGAAATCGTATGTCTGCTTATCTCTCTAAGCAGGAGTCGCTTATTTAGTCTTATTTTAAAAATAGGATCATTAAATATTAAAAAAAACAAGTGAAAACGATGTGGTAAAGTTTTCAGCATTCATTCTTTTCAACTGTATAATTTATCTATCATTTTAATGTGATCAGTGACAATTACTTTTCTACCTTGTTGAGTGTGTGTAATATAATTTACAGTCATCAGCCAGCCACAAGACCAACAACCGTTGTCAATACGCATGCAAATTTCGTTAACAAACTGTGATATGGACGTATGGCAAAGACTTCCTCGTTGTTTAAGATAATCTTTAAGTAGAATAAGTAGAATATCTTAAATGAAAACAAGCTAGAGAAGAAAATATTTTTAAACAATTATACTTCTGAGACCGTTTTGCTTTTCTGAGTTACTCAGTTCTTATTTATGGGAACCCGTAGCTCTAAACGGTAACTCGTAATGAATCCCTGAACAAACTTCAATACCTCTTCAGTTCGTGCCTTCTTCTTTGTACTTGTAAAATATTCACCACAATGATAATATTCCAAAGCAAATAAAGCCTGAAATCCTATTTGTTACTTTGCGAAGTGATTGCTGGCTAAGCTTTGGAGATCTTGGTTAAAACTATCTTTGAAAGGCTGGTAACAATGAAACTGGCAAAGAGAAATTTTACTTTTTCCACAAGACTGTACAAATATATGTTCAATTACTAGAAATGAGAAACTTGTACGCCAATATGATTTTTATAGAGTTAGTACTTCTACACATCCGTAAATTAAAAAGAGGGTCTTGTCTTTCTGAAAACAGATAACCAAGTGCTGTTTGATGGAGAATTTCCCAATGAACAGGAGTGACTAGAAATTTGAGAGGCAGAGTTTCTCGCAAGAGTTTTCCACTCTTGGTATCGTTTCAACTTGTAATTCCCTGGGGAAGCTAAAACAGCTGCTTTCTGACACCCGACCCACTTAACCATTCAATGACCATTGGTTCAAGGCCTGCCATTGGCCATTTTCGTTAATTATCTCTACCGTTGAATTAGTGTTTCTCTATACGTCATTTATTAATTGGTGACGTGTTGTTGACATGCGGACTTGACAGAATTCGCGCAGGCGGACACCAGACTGTGTGCAGTGTGGTTGGCAAAGGTAAGTTAACGTGTTATCTTTAAGCTCTTCGCTTAGGTTTGTTTGTATTGAAAAATTCCGAAACATATCACAGAATCTAAGTTTACTACATAATTAATACGTAGAAGTGAAAAAAATGCTTAGGTTGTTGAAAGTGGCACAATGCGAGAATGAAATAGAAAGTCAGTCCGGAATGCTTAAAGCCGCCATTTTCTTGCCAAGTGTGGGTCACATTGGCAGACAAGCCAATCCTGGTTTCTGTGGCAAGCGTTTTTCACTAATATTTGATCCATCTCTCCTCGAGGCCGCCCCTTTTAAATGAAATTAACTGAACCTGGAAATTTATAACGCGAAGTTAGAAATGTTTAGCATAAGGACACGGTGTGCTGCTTGAAGGTTTATGTCTCCGCCAAGAGCACTTAGCATAGGTTGATAAACTTTTTTCTCTTGTTATCATTAATATTTGGTATTTATGGTTGATCTAGCTAGCCCTACTCAAGGTCTTGTTTACGAAGAACACTTTGATATGTCACAGAAATTGATAGAGTCTTCAGTGCGTATGGCAACAGTGGAAAGAGAAACTGACCGCAACTCTAACCCTTCAAATTCAAAGAGGGACCAGAGGATTCTTGGCCCCGGATCTCGAACTTCTAGAGCGCTCTCTTCGTCAGCTAAAAGGTAGAACAGAGCACATAATAAGTCCCATTATCTGTTAGTTACCCGACTAAAGCCCTTTCAGGAAAGGAAATGGAAAAAGGAATCAATTTTGTTCTAAAGCTAGAACTGTCTCTAAGCTTCTTTGGAGTTGGAGTAAAGTTTGATAATTTCTCACGCGACGCCCTAACTATGTGTAAGCTCATTTGCATTTTAACTTTCGCCTATTCGTTTTCGGAACTTAGAAGAAAAATATCCTTTTCCTTTAGTGCAGTATTTAACCTGTGTCTGGAAGAATCATTTGGCCGATTTTGAATTTAAAATTTGTTGTTACTTTGGCCAAAATTGTTACCGTGCTTAATGTTGAGCTGACTCTGTCTAATCGCTTGGGTTTTGTTTGTCATTGGCTTCGGGCTATTCATTCGCATGAATTTTGGAAATTATGAAATATTTATTCTGTTAACCTTTTTCTCTCCGGTTTTAATATTAAGGATTCAAAGAGAGCTAGCGGAAATAACAGTGGAACCTCCGCCAAATTGCAGGTAATTTTATATCGGTTAAATTGCGGTTGCTGTCCCACCATTCACCTTGTTTGCAAAACAAAGAACTTGCGGCTTTTGTTTCCTGATCAAGTCATGCTGTTAATCTTCAAACGCTATACTCGCGCAACATGTTTTTTGCGAATGAAATATTTCTGACTTGTTGATGAGGCAAAACCTCTCTTGATGACTGATTACTTCCTTAATTTTATATCTAGTTTCCCTGTTACCTGTATTGCAGTCAATTATTCTGAAGTGATAAGGACATTTAATACCAGCCACGTGTGTACCGAGTCTTTGTTCGCAAACCCAAACTAATTTTTCACACGCTTCCGAAAATCAAGGAGAATCGCAAAATAGTCCTATCTTTTGAAATTTTTCAACGTTTGAGTCGTGACATAGAGCAATATTTTCCCGACAGCGCGTTTTCAGTAAAGGTGGTTAAGATTTATATACGCGATGACAGCTAAGGCTTGTTGAAACAGTTAAAGTGTTGATTTATGCAAATCAGAACAATGTTCTTAGTCGGAACTAAGATTCAAAAATCACCTGCTTGCAGCCTAACAACATAGACTGATTAAACTGTCAAACCATGCGATTATCTTTATTCTTTCGACATTTTTTGTTATTATAATTTGTCTTGTTGGCAAATACAACGTTTCAATATGGAAACTCGTTTACAACAACATTTATAACAAGACCATTTATCGCAATGCACACAATATCGCTGAAATACAGAATAGGGAATTTCTTTTCATTTATTCACACACGCAGAAATTTTACTAACTATATATATTTTAAAAGATCAACAATTATTTTTGGCCATTTTTATTTCTCGTTTTGCTAGCGCTGGACCTAAAGGAGACAGTCTTTATGATTGGCACTCGACAATTCTCGGCCCACCGGGATCTGTATATGAGGGGGGAGTGTTTTTCCTCGATATCCATTTCCCGAACGATTATCCTTTTAAGCCTCCAAAGGTAAGTAATATATTGTAGGTTGATGCTTATTCACGTCATTGCACTGCAAGATACAGCAAGGTATCACCCGATGCCAATAACTTTGTCTTTGGTGCGGTAAACTGCAAAATTACGTGTTGAAAAACGTTTATGTTTTGAAACACACCACTCTATAAATAAACGAGAATAAAGTCTTATTTTTAGACTTTAAAAAGCTTTGTTATCGTAATTTTCATACTCAGAAAAGTCTTGTTGATTGTTTTAACACGCGGTGTGGCAACAAATTCGGCAAAGGAAACTTGGAACTTTGCCTGGCCCTCTTCAGAACTCGAAACTAAAAAACTCTTAAGAGCTTTAACCTTGTTGACTTCACGATTGCCATGCGGTTTGTGCAAACCAGCGGCCGGCCCCATTTAATCTCCGTGAAGAAGATTTAGCATTTCCACTGTAATCAAAACGGATGCGTTTAAGTACAATATCGTATCGAATGCTGCTAGAACTCAAAAGAGATCTTTTCTTTATTGTGTCTTCTTTTCTTATCATTTTACAGATGCAATATCACAGATATCATCTTATCGACTTAGTATCACGCACTTGGTTTTTAAAACAAGGCTAAAAATTTATCCAAAATTAAAAATTCATCCTACATTGTACATTGACAAAATATACATGGACGATATATGTAATTATATAATATGTATATATATTTTCTATTCTCCTGGCGTATTTCCAACCAAGAAATACTTCGTTGTATTTGAAATCAAAGTTACATCTCAATTGACGTGGTTGAACGGTTCAAGTAAGAAGGACACTGAGTCAGTTCAGTGATATAGCCGGTACTTAATCACTCGGGAAATATTTTGACCCTATTTCGTATTATTCCTCAATGTATTTGATGTATAAGCCATAACGGGTTAATTAATTAGAAAACAGTTTAAAGATTTCTTTTCGGACCAGTATTAAAATACAAATATGTTATAAAGAAATATTCTTACTCCTCCGCGTCTTTTAATTCAATTCAATCTCACTTGACAGTTTTAAAGAGCTGCAAAAAAGCGCTGATTCTGACTATTTTTATCAAAGACATTGTATTATTCATCGCTTTGTGTCTTAGAATGAGCAACTTTTGCTTTCAAGGATAAATAGATAAATTGATCAAGTCTACTTCTGTTTGTTCTGGGTCAATGCCACTGAACTCGAAAGGAATATCTTATATAAATAGCTGACTATAAATACGAAATGCTCCATTTCGATCTCCGCTACTACAATATCATGACTGACGGCACAAATCTTTAATATTGTATATTCTAAAATATATACAAAATGTAATCATTTATCGATCCAATCGAACTTTTTTGTTCCGGGCTATTGAGAAATTCAAGGATCTGAGTTTCAAACGATACGGACCAAATATTGCGTTTGTTCGAGTAAAAATGATTTTTGAATTTTTAATAAGATTGCAAATAAAACCCTGGGGGCGGTCATTATAAATAATGATTTTACAAGAACAAATAAATAGTGTTTATAGTACTAAAACCACAAATAATACAGTTCTATCGACACAATTGAATGACAAACCATCCGCTCCCGACCATTCTTCTTGATAAGTATACAAAGGTTTTAGAGTTTGTGCCGCCGAAATTTGCGCAATTGCATTTTTCCGAAGAGAGGCCCTTTCGTTTTTTTGCCACAAACACTGAAATGTGATATGAAGGTTACAAAAAACTGAAATCCGTGTACTGTGATCAAGACTTAATTAATTACATGTGCAACGTATTTAGAATAAATCGAGCAGCGAATAAAAGGTTTTCTTGTGGTTTCCTCTTTGAATTTGGTTACAATCGATCTTTAGTTCTCTATCTTTTAGAGTCTAACTTCGTTAAATTGAATTTAGAATGAAATATTTCTCTAAATAACATTAGATGTAATTTGTTACCGCGCTGAAAGAAAAGACCGCGTTTTATTATAAAGTTTTATTTGACAGCTTTTATTATTGTCAGTGTATTTGGGATTACTTTAGCACCATTTTCTTTGCGGTCCTTTGAGTATCTTTTGTGTTTTCGGGCTTGTATTAGACTGCTGTCAATCAAAACTATGTTGTATATTATTTAGCATGTCCAGGCTAACTACTACCCGCAATTTATATTGGTATTAGTGCTGTCTCGCTATAGTCGCAAACGGTGCGGTCTGTTTAAAATGCGACATAAATCAGTCTAAAGCTACTATACGCTTTTTTTATAAGAACCAGTAAATTTTGCGGAGGCTCACTTGTTCTTAATTTTTTGGCGACTTCAGCCTCAAGTTGTTCTTAAATTGTTCATATTTCTGGGAGCGGATTTTATTGAAGAAAAAAAACAATTAAGACAAAACAAGGTATTGGAAAATGAAACGCGTTGCGCCACACATGTATTGCATGGCCGAATTTAGAGGTGAACTACCTTCATTGTTGGTTGAGCAGTCTTTAAAGTCAATCTTTTTATGTTTTATGGATAAGTTTTAGTCAATTTTCTACCACAATAACCTTCCTAATTATCAAGCCTCAACCTGAGCTTGTTCTTGAATTGTTCTAGTAAATTTTGGCAAATTTGAACCTCGTTGTTCTTATAAAGTTATTCTTTAAAAAAAAGCGTGCAATTGCAGAGGAAAAAAAGAAATGGAATAAAACACATGCATTAACCAGCTTCCAATTTTATTTTGTTAAAAGGTGACTTTCAGAACACGAATTTATCACTGCAATATAAATAGTCAGGTACGTAAAAAGTTGGATTTCTCATGATTGCTAAACTCATTCGAAAGTCACTGATCCAAATGAGGATTGTTTAAGCCCCTCCATGATATAAAGCAACTGGTACTAAAGCCGATGAAAATAATCACAAAAACTAAAAAAAAGAGAAAAAAACAGCCAATCTAAAACAAGAAATACATTGTTTGTCCAATTCAGACTGATTTATAAAAGTCACTTAAAGCATACTGTCTGTCAAATGTAATTTACAGTTTCATGACAGAATAAATTGTGATATTTCATAACACACTGTTTTGTGCCACATCACACCATACAGTAAAATACAACACCATACCATACCAAACCACACTTCACCACCCAATACCATCCCTTACCATAACAAAGCATACTATACAACAATAATATTTGTACTAAACAAAAAAATAAATAGAACATATAAGGCTTTACAACTAATGGTTAACTATTAAGACGTTAACAAAATGATATAATGGTACCAAAAGCATTTCTTAAAACTAAGGATATTTCTCTTAGTAACAGTGGAAAACTTGAAGTAGTATATGTTTTGTAATGAGGGGAGTGTGGTAAAGAGATGGTGAATTGTATGGTTTATCATTATATTGAATGGTATGGTTTATTGAAGTGACGAACTATTTAACAGTTATGTTGTCTTACAATTCTTAGGGAGTTCTGTGTCTAGATATTCTGAAAGATAATTGGAGTCCAGCATTAACGGTTTCGAAAGTTCTTCTCTCCATCTGTTCCCTACTCACAGACTGTAACCCAGGTAAAGCTAAACATTCCAACTTTCCACTGGAAATTCCGAGTTTTCTTTTCTTCTTATTGGTTTGTACTTGTTTTGTTTTATAATATTAATACAGAGTTTCTTGAGTTTACATACATATTTTATCTGTTGTTTATTGCTGTTGTCGTGGTAACGTTAGTCTTTAACTTGTTTACTTGGTTATGGCTTTTCATTTCCAGTTTTCATCTAATAATTTTGAAAAGAAATCCTTTTTCTTGCCATTCACTATTTAGTCCAAGTCCTTTTCTTGTGGTCGAGTCTCTCCATGACTGTTTTTCAGAGTTAGGGACCAATTTTCTACGAGGCTAGGGAAGAGGCAGGGAAGGTGAAATTTATGGATGGGCACCTAAAACAAATTGAGATCTGAAGGGGAAGGGGGTGGGGATGGGGAATCACTCAAAAAAATGGGGAAATGAGGAGGTTACTAAAAACAATGATAATTTAAGTGTGGGGGGCGAATGCCACCACATTGCTTGAAAAGACATCCTCAATTCCACCCTCCCCCCCCCCCTCCTCATTTACATTTAGTGAGCTTTCCCTATCTACAGTTGTTTTTCTCTGTCTGTATGTTTTTGTTTCGGATCCTAGGAAGTCTCTGTTATTGTCGTATTTTATGTGCTATATCATAAAGCTAAATTTCATATTGTAACAATTTTTTCACCAGCGGATCCTTTGGTTGGAAGTATAGCAACACAATACCTGCAAAACCGCGAAGAGCACGACAAAATTGCCATCGAATGGACCAAAAAATACGCAACGTGACTTTAGCTTCTCACTCAATAGTTGATATATAAGGACTTAAAATATAATATAGAATAATATAATTATATTTGTACATTTTGTAAGAGTACGTTTATATACACATGAAATGCCGGAGAACCACAGTCTTGTGTTGTGTTTATTTTGTTATGTTTCAACTATGTCAACGAGACGTCGTTAAACACTTTAATATAAGAATATTAGTACACTTATTAAATAATAACTTATTATATGGTTTTGCAGAATTTCAATTGTTATGCATAAAAACCTCTTAGGATAAAGTTTAAGAAATAAAGAAATAAAGTCTTTGTAAGGATAAAATATATTGAGGGGAATAAGAAACTGAACTGCCTTTTAACATTAAACAGTGTATTCCATAGTTAACTATAGAGTCAAGTAAGATTGCTTTTACATGTCCAATTTATATATCCAACGAGTTGAATAATTGAACATTATTGTATATCATCTTTTTAATTCGATGGACTTATTCTATTCGATTTCATAAAAAGAACTTTCGTAGAATGCTTCTACAGAGTTATATACCAGAACACCTAAGTAACATAAAAACAGAGCTTGTAACGTGTATACCCCGTTAATTTTGGATATAGTAGAAACTTTATCCTTAATAGTTAATTTGTTGTATATAAATACGTTTGACGTTATGGTCAAGGTTTTGTCTCAAACGTGATATCGCATCGGAGCTACATTCTAATTTAGAGTACTCAAGACATCTTGCAAAAATATTCGTAAAACTCGATCTTTGAGTCGAAGTCTTAGGGTTTTAGTGAAGCGTTTGGTCCAATACAATGTACAGGTCTTTGGAATGAACCATTACACGATTCAGTTGTTCGAAGTTTTAGTTCTCGTATTGACAATTTTGAAATTGGTTCAACAAAACTATACTTTGCCAAGTTTCTAAGACTTCCCCGTTGCTTAAACCTCACGTTAATCTCAATGTATGCAATAAGTATGGCGTACAAAATATAATAAAGATATTTATATCATTAAGTCTCTGCTTTCTTCAAGTGTTTAAATAAAGAGCACGAGGTATATGTTTTTTTTTTTCGAAAGCCAGCGGTATTAAATTTATAAGTACAACTTGTTTAAATGTGAAATACTACTGATATTGTAATATAAAAAGGATGCAAATGTTGAGTACATTGTTGGCTGGAGCTGTGTCATGGAGGCACTCTGTTATACTCCGTTTATTCCAGAAACGGCATGTCATTCACACTTCATAAATTGAAGTTGTCATAATGCTCCAGGGAAAATAGACACAACAATAGCACATTCATCATTCTTGATTCAAAAATAATAAATTGTATTTACAAACAAAAATATATATCAGAAAGTTTCTAAAACTTCGTTGTTTCGTGGTATCGCAGGGTTATTAAAACCAGTACAAATGCAATATAATTTGGAAGCGTTTGCCTAAGTTACAGCGAGTCACTTGAACAAAAATATTGCACTGCGTTTTGAAATCTTTGCGGTTATACTACTAGTATACAAGAAAATGGCTACAATGTTAAGTAAAACTTTGTACGCAAACCAAAGTTCTTTCGGCGTTAACATTTCCTGGTTTGAGAGAAATTTTAAAAGACGCTTAATCCTTTGCTAAACTTGAATAGAACTTCAAAATGAGATGCTTTTAAGCTGCAATTGGGCCAGGTGTTTTTAAACCAACAACTGCGGGTCATTAATTATTCATGCTGATATTTTGAAAGTTGCTAATGTGTCTCCCTTGACGTCATTGTGTACATCTTTCAAACAGAGTTTTGGCCGATGTTTGGTTTATGTTGCGGGGGTCGAATTCGTTTTGCTTTTGGCTATCAAACCGAAAGCGACTTTTTCAAATGATATCTTTGCTCATTCAGAAGGCACTTTTATTTGAGAAAAAGCTTTGGTTTTTAAGTTGCAAAATCATTCAAATTGATTCACGACAAACTCCAACTTTTAACAGTTCTCTGTTGAAATGTTGGCACTACTGGTAATGTAGTTTTTGATCGCTATAATTCTTTTAGAAAAATTGCTTAAACCGACTAGCACTAATCAGCTAATCAATTAAGTTAACATTAGAGAACCATGGCCAGCTCCGGCCTGTTTCGTTATTTGCTCGAAAAAAAAAGAATTACGCTATAATTCGACTGGAAGTTTTGTAGAAATACCAGCTGACTAACGACTCGCAAGGGGAGATACATTATAAACTATAGATGTAAATGATTGTTTGGTTATGTATGCGTTAATTAGTTTTTATTTTGATTTTGTTGCCGAAAATTTTGTCGATAAGTTATAAATTTTCCCCCGACACAAGATATCGAAGCATTAAACGTACATAGAATCAAGCTGATCGTACATATGCATTTAAACATTCACATATAGATGTAAGGATAATGTTGGTTGCTACGAGTGTATATTTCGTATTTACAGAATTTAAGACTCACACAGTAATGGCACTCGGACCGTGGCAGGTCTTATTAGATAAATATCAGTCGCAGAGGTTTCGGGCTATTTCAGCAGGGATTAGCAGTTGACATTTGCAACCCAAGTCGAAAGAAAGGCAAACTCGCTTCTCAGTGACTCCATGATATACCAAAGCAGTCAATTTTCTAGTGCTGTGTGGTTTTTTTTCCTGTCTAAGTCTTTCCCCGTGACTGAAATCCAATCTGGCAATTTCTGAAATCATAAATATCGTCTCGCACATGCATATTCTGTTTTGAGATTATTCAAGATTCTCACCCCTAAATTTGATAATTTAAAAGAAATATTTATCTGGACTTAGATATGTTTTGGCCTGGATGCTTCGTCACTCGCCTTCAAGTTAGAAGGCATATTGCAAAAACGTAAATTTTGAAACAGCAAGTCAACAGATTTTGAACACGTTCATGCACGACTCCCATTCAGGAAATATGCTTTTCAAATGTGTTTTTCCTCCGGTCATGAATACTGGCTGACGTACTTCATTACTGTTTTTGATAAAAATGATTTCAGCTATGAAACGCGAAAGTTACTGGGTTATCAGTTGTTAATTTCAATTTGATGAAATCTTGATTAACGAGTCACAGTTTGTCTTTGCGTGTTGTACAGCTATAGCGGTAGCAAAATGTAAATTTGGAGAGAATTTTTAATTTTGGGGAACTAAGAGCATCGACCATTTTAATTATGCATATACTAATTATGAAAAACGATCATCCAGGAACTCGTCAAAAGGGCGAAGTTTTGGGAATACGTCAAACATATGGGGAACCATTGGCTTTGTCATTTTTATTTTTAACTTCCTCGTCGTTTTTATTTTCAAGGTTACAACTCCTTTTTCGTTTCGCAAACTAAACAAAGATTTGCTCTTCATAAGCTGAACATCTAGTCGTTTCAATTTTTATTTATATTTCAAAATGTGACTCTAGACTTTTGATTAACAGTGAAAAGTATATCATAACTTGTCTGTCGTTACTTTTACTTTCTTTCGGCTTTCAAAGAAATGACTAACGTATACCGCACTTCGAAACTAAAAGACAGTATACGTAAATGTCGGTTTTCTGTAAAAGAATATAGCAACAAACCTAATGATGGAAAATATCAGTTAGAAACATGACAACAACATCCAACATAGTCATGTGACAAAGGACGAAGACTATCAAGATACTATTATAGTATTAAATAATCAGAATCTCTGAGTGATTGTATTCAATTTGGCAAAAGCCGTTCGTTTCATTCAGTTCAGGTGCTTTCGATTTCACCAGCGAAACTAAAATGACTATAAAATTTGTCTTTCAATTTTTTATTGTTACTGAGTAAAACTCAGTTGAAGGTAGGTGTTTCTAAAGCCTGATAAGTATAAAGTGTAGCTTGTTGCTTGCCTACACAATGACTGGGCCGCCATGGGTGAACATGCTGTGCTGCAAGCCAAAATTCACGACGAGAAAACGCAAGAGCTGAACAATGCCGGAGTATCAGTTTTCTGATTTGGGCGAGCGAAATTGGGAACTCAATCATTGAGTGGTATTTGGTTATATTCAGTTTTAGGGCGTTTAATCCGATAAGTTCGAGGTGATACCTTGCGGTTTGTTGTTCTACTCAGATCAGTAGCTTGGGTTTCATCTCATATTGTTACAAGCTGCCTTTCATTTTCTAATATTCATTTCAAATGTAAAAATATCTCCTTGAAATACATTCTTGTTTATGAGTGAGAGAAGAGTTTTAAGGATGGCATAGCTTGGATACTGAACTAGGTTTGAAAGCTACAGTCCTAAAAGTATGAAGAGGGCGGCCGTGAAAATATGACCTCTTAATTATGACGTGTGTTCATGACAAGTGGCGAGTCCGCGAGGAGATTGAACAGCACGCAAACCAGTGCTGGGCAGCCAGGCCGAGTTCTTCACATCTTTTGTGGTAGCAGAGTTGAACACTGAGTGAAGTCACAGAAAGAAAATCCAATTCTAAACTTGAGCCTTAATTGTAGGTTACAGGTACAGTATTGTGTTAAATGATGGATTGAAGGCCTTTTGGGTTAGGAGAGGAGAATTAGAAGAAAAATAAGCACTGCTTTTTTGTTTCCGCCATTATTAACACTCAATCATTTCAGTTCCCTTAAAGATCAAACTTGAACTTGTTCATTCATGTCATATTTTAATCGCCTGATAAGTGTTGGATTTTACATTTGTGTGAAAGTGAAAGATTCAGAGGGAGCACAAGTTAAGAGAGACCAAGAGATTGACCAGAATTGAAACTTCTGTTAAATGCCTTTCAGTCTTCCTCTCTGAAACTCTGACTTTCACATGAATAGTCGTTGAGCAGTTCGGTCTATATTTGCTCAGGTGATGTATGCTCCATCTGATTTGACACTCTAGATTTAGCTGTGATGTCTGGAAGACAGACAAGTTCTCATTCGCCAAGCGAAACCCAAACTCATTCCCGTGCTACCAGCAGCGAAGACGTTTCACAAAGCAACACTAATCAGGTTGTTAGTGTCAGCCACACGGTCAAGAGAGAGTCACATCGTTCATCTGCCTCTACTCGCTCGATAAAAAACCTTTCTTCATCCGCTAAAAGGTAGCTTGAGTGGGAATTCTTAAGACTTTGAAATAAGGTCTTAAGCACCCTCAAAGTGCTAGGATTGATAGCATATGTTATTTATATATTTATATCTGTGTAGTATTGTTTATCCAAATGAGTAAATTGACTGGAGAGTGTACGCGGCTCAACGACAGCCTAATTTGCATGTTAACTTCAAAGGCGTCGTTTTCGTATCTAGACAGCAAAAATGATCTAGTTTTAACCTAATAATGTAAAACAGTTATCAGAGAATCGCTGGGCTTGGTCAATCAGATATACAGCAATATTTCGAGGATAACGGCTCGTTTGATTTTGAAGAGCGAGGCGCAATGAAACATGAATGAAACCGCCATTTCAACTAATTTGCATGTTAACTTTCTCTCGCTTGTTTTTCAACGCAGATCCGAATCACAGCTTAAAATTAAGTTAATTTGATTAAGGACTTATTAAAGTTTTGTCTTGCCAAATTTAATGGAATTCTTATTTTTATAAAACGTTTAAATTGAACGCTCTGTTTGACGAGGTGATAGAGAATGCTCACGGAAGCTTGATAAGTAACCTCATTTGCATACCTACTTACAAATTTTTCCCACTTTCTACCCTACAGTATTATTTTAGGCTCGCATATCACAAGCCTGAATCACGCCTTATTTTTCCTAGATACAAAAAATTTGAACAACAAAAATGGAATTTATCAATAATGCTTATGTTTTGGGGTTTGGTGATCTTGAATTAATCCGCTTTGCAGGAATCAACTTATCAAGTGTTCAAAGCGGAGCCCTGCAGTGTAGCAGACATAAATCTAAATTCTACGAACACTCTCCTGTTTTTATATAACTTCTGTTTCTCTTTACCACTTTAGTGCCTTGAACTTTACAGAAAGAAACTCAATGATAACTAATCAACAAGGTCATGTGGTATCTCAAGTAATGAGTGATACAAGGCGTCAATCGACTGCGTTGAACGATGGAACGCTTTAAAATATTGCCATTCAATATTTAAAAATATAATTTTTCAAGGCGATATAATGACAACTAACTTTAAACTAGATCAAATTTAAAAGTATAGATGTTTGATTAAGAAATAACAGTTAAGTATTTCTTTGTCAGAATTCAGAGAGAGTTGGCGGAAATAACCATGGAGCCTCCACCAAACTGTAGGTCAGTAGTCGTCATTTATACGTAACTTTTTATTTCCTTGAGTTCTGGGTTAGGTTTAAGTCTGTGTCAAATGCATATCGCGTGGCAAGCCACTTATAGAGACGTGTTGCGTAGTCCTACAGAAATTCACTCACATGAACTATGATTTTGTGTGAAACTTTTCAAAACAAACGGTCAAAACAAAGAGATGTTGATTTACCGAATCGAAAATCTCCGATGCGAAACGCTCATGTATTTTATTCTTTCATCCGTTTAGAAGTTTGATATTCGATTACTCCAATTTGCAGATCTAGATTATGAAGAAAATTACTGCTCGTTCGAATTTTCAGTGTGGCTCTTTTGCACCAGAAACACTTCGGTACCCCCATCTGTTTGGTATTTAGGGCATTTTCAGTTTTTCTGTATTTATTTGCCCGTGGTAGATTGGAGATAGCACTAATCGACAAGAAACTCGATTGATAAGAAGTCACAAAACCGCACTGTTTTAAGATATTTTTTCTGATAAAGAAATTGTCTTATGAGGTAGTTCATTTTTATTTAGAATCTCGTAAACTGCGAGAATTTCTAATTTTTTATGTTTAAAGTTTCGCAAGACAAATATCAGTTTAGATAGAAGGACAAACCGAAAAGGACACTCTTTCAAATCCAATACTGTAAATGTTTTCGATGAAATGACATTTTCAGATCAAAACCACAGCGTTCCAAAAATAAACACAGGAAAAAGTCCTGGACCTAATATCGTTTTCACGTTTCTTAATGCACTTTTTATCGAGCTATCAAGAAACGAACTGCTCTCGAATAATCAGGATTTCTATAACCAGAAGTATATTTTTCAAAACAACCACAAGCCTTATTTAATGATTGTTGCTCATGATAAATGCTCATTGTTCGCTAATAATTCCGGTGCATTTCTGTTAATAGTTCATGAATTATTTAAACCCAACAACACCTGCACATCGAACAGCGGTTTTTTAGCGTTTATCAGACATAAAGCAAGCTGGGCTTTGATAGCATAAACTATGAACTATCTTATCTGAACAATACTCAACTTAAAAACATTTTGTGCTGTTACTGTTAGAATATACTCGGATATAAAACTGCAACAAATATTATTTCGCGACAGTGAAAACTCAAAAGACGGTTAAAATAATATTCTTTACTTTCCAAAAAAAAAGTTTATTGCTTGTTGAACTCTTATAAATCGGCTTGTAAATTTTATCAGCGACTTACGAAAATTCTCTCTTTTCGATTTTTTTTAAAATCCAGAGCGTTTTCAGATATAAAATTCCTATTGGACCAAATTTTCAATTGAGTCGTGTTTTAAATTTTAATTTAGGTAAGCGATCAGCTTTTCTAAACATTGACGAGGAAGAAAATAAGATCGCATGCGCCAGCTGTGTTTGATCATCTTGTAATAATCATTAACATGTATGCGGAGAAACAATTTTTCCGGTCATAGCAACAAGGATTAATACATCACTGTTGCTAAGTGATGCATTGTATAGAAGAGCTATTATTTTGCTGTCATAAACCGGTAGCAACGTTTTTCATTCAACTGGCTTTTGTATCGTTCGCGTTTTATTTCTTTCTCCAAAATGGTTTTAAAATTGAATTGAAATTAATCGTACCACTTTGTACAAGTATATTAGAAAATATTTTAGCATTTAACAAACTTTAGTTAGTTACTGGGTTCTACTACTTCTACTGTTACTACTACTACTACTACTACTACTACTACTACTACTACTACTACTACTACTACTACTACTACTACTAATAGAACTACTACTACTACTACTACTACTACTACTACTACT
>JAOCPT020490705.1:0-20730 GCA_026546935.2 Palythoa grandiflora
CCAGTTACGTTTTATAATGGGAAGTCTAAAATGATCATTGTTCCTAGTATTGTAATTATGATGATCTCGTTGTAATTCTAAATTTAGATGATGACTTATTAAACCTTTATGGCATTTGTAAATATATGTACATCTCCTATAATGTCGTCTAGTAGACAATGGTAGCCATTTTAAAGCGTTAAGCGCTTCCTTAGATGAAGAGTAGAAAGGTCTATTAAGTATAATTTTAGCTGCCTTATTTTGTAAAATCTGTAAGTTACCCATTAGTGTTGCATTATTCTTATCACCCCAAACTACATCTGCATAATCAAACAGGGGCAAAACTAATGAATTAAAAAATAAAAGACGAGACTTAAAAGGTAAAAGATGCTTAATCCTTCTAAGGAGACCTAATCTTTGATTAATTTTCTTGGCTATATAATCAATATGATCTGACCAAGTAAAGTCAGATGAAATCATAATTCCTAAATACTTAAAACTATTTACAGAATCAATTTCATGATTCAGGATTGATACAGTAAGGCTTAGATTTGCGATTTTTCTAGTGCTACCTATAAGCATACATTTTGTTTTGTCTAGATTCAGAGTCAGTTTATTTGCATTCAGCCAATTAGCAATAGCTAGCAAGTCTTCATTCAGCTTTTCTTTAATGTCCTGAGTGTCAGTTCCATAACAATATATCACTGTGTCATCGGCATAAAGTGACGCATATGAGAATTTCAATGAGTTCGGTAAGTCATTTATATAGATAATAAATAGAAGAGGACCCAAGATACTACCTTGGGGTACCCCATAAATAACAGGGAGTTCTTCTGATAGTTCTACTCCACAACTAACGCGTTGTTTTCTGTTACCAAGGTAGGATTGGAACCATAGTAGAGCATGGTCGGTTACACCAATTGCTGATAATTTTGATAAAAGTGTATTATGACATACAGTGTCAAAAGCTTTTGTGAGGTCAATAAACACAGCTCCGCAAAAGTTTCCTTGTTCCATATTTAGCAACATCTCATCAGCAAAAGCCGACAAGGCCGATACAGTAGAGGAACCACGTCTAAAGCCAAATTGTTTGTTTGTAAGAAGATCATTAGCATTCAAATAGTCATAGAGCTGAGTGTGTATAGTACGTTCTAACAGTTTGCTGAGCGTTGGCAGAATTGAAATTGGCCGGTAGTTAGAAGCATTTGTCCTATCGCCAGCCTTAAACAACGCCGTAATTTTTGAGCATTTCCAAAGATCCGGAACAGTACCAGTACGAATTGAAACATTAAGAAGCTTTGTGATAGATGGTGCAATTGTATGAGCAGAACATTTCAATAATCTTGCGCTAATATTGTCCAAACCGATAGCTTTATTAGGTTTCAGAGCATGTAGTTGTTTAAGTACAGTCGACTCGTCAACTTCTTTCAGCTCAAAATGAGTTCCCACTCTACGGTTGAAATACTGGAAATGGCTTGTACAGGATACTATCTTGTCAGCTAATACTTTCCCAATGCATGAGAAAAATTTATTCATTGTTGTTGCAATGCATTTAGGTGTGAGATGATGTACACCGTCAGCAACGATGCATTGGACAGGCTGGGAATTAGATTTTCGAGCGCAAGCTTCGTTAACTGCTTTCCAGATGCGCTTAGAATCTCCACCTGCATCTTCGATCAGATCACAATAGTATTTAGATTTAGCCGTTTTGACAAGTCGATTGACAACATTTCTCTTTTTCTTATAAGCATTCCAGTGGCCATCATGGTTTGACTTTAGAAATTTCCGGTGAAGACGATCCCTGTCTTTCATTGCTTCGCTTATGTCACTGTTCATCCATGGAAGTGGCACTCCTTTACATCGCTGTCTTTTAATCGGAGCATGTTCATTTGCAATGTCAGAGAATAAAGTATTCCAAGTTGACACCGCGTCGTTGATGTTATTTTCATTCTCAACAACATGCCAGGGAACGTCACTAAGATCTTTGTTAAATTTATTTTTATCAAAGTTTTTGTAAGATCTATATTCAATAATTCTTGGTTTAGCTTTTACAACACCTGCAGCTTTAATTATGCAAAAAACCAAGGAATGATCACTGATTGTAAGAGGAACAATGCCGGACTTACTAATACGATGTTCATTGTTCACAAAAACCAAATCAATCAGTGACCGTGAAGTGTTAGCGATTCTGGTTGGTTCTTTGATAAGTTGTTTTAAGTCAAACGTCCGTGCAAATTTCACGAGTTCTTGTTTGTCTTTCATGCAGCCAGTTGAATTCTTAAGCATATTTACATTTAAATCTCCCAGTAAGACTACATCAGACTTATCTAGGTCGATAGAAGGCATTGAATTATTACTTATTGAGGAAATAAAATCTTTAACATTCACATTAGGTGCCTTGTAAGCACAGCATATCAATGTGGGTTTGCACTTGTTTCGCATTAACTCAATCCAAACATATTCATGATCAGTTCTGTTGATATCATTTCTGACACGAAAAGGCAAACAATTCTTGATATAAATAGCTACTCCACCACCAGATTTATCTTCATTTCGGTCCCGTCTGACGCAGGTAAAGCCAGGCAGAGAGATTTCCGCATCTTCTATAGTAGAATCCAGCCACGTTTCAGATAAGGTTAGCACGTCGAAGGTTGTATCAAGGTGTTCCAACCGAAGTGAATCGATTTTGTTACGAAGGCTTCGAGTGTTCAAATGACCAATTTTTAAACCCCTGCTAGTTTTGATATCCTCAATGGTCTGAAAGCCAGGATTCAACTCGATATCACCTGCTAGAATCAATAACGTCAAAGCAAAAGAGGAATTTTGAACAAAGTTAATAATTAAGCGCCTTCTCGTAAAACCATTGTAGACTTTCGCTTCAGGTTGTTGAACTCTTCGACCAGTAAAGCTAGGTAAATGCACTCTTTCACTTAGTTGGGACACAAAATATAAATCCCTATCAGTGACTAAAGTGTTGCTAAACCGATATGTGATGGTGAAGGAGTCCAATGACAGATATGTACAGAGAATAATACATAGTTTCGCTGAGACACAAGATATACGTCTACCCATCTTAACGACCACTGACCGCTTAATTTTTTGTATTTCCATTTGGAATTGAAAGCCGTAGTTGCATTTTTAGCTTAGACACCTGAGTCATTGGCGAACCGAACAAATTTAGACAGTCACGAATTTGGCTTGTAAAATGATAAATCACTTTTTACTAGGCGTCGTCCTCTTTGTTGCTTAAGGGGGGATTATTATAGTTGGAAAAGACATTTTTGACGACTCGGACACAGTTTCAGTGATTTCTGTACATATATTTCGAAAATCAGCAATCCCGACCACTCATTAGGGTGAAAGAAAATTGAGAAATATCTTTAGATTTTTAGAGAAAGATATGAAGAATAAGGAGAATGGGGTAATTGTTAATTTTGAGGGAAGTTAGGGTTTTGGAGTATTTATGGAAATTGAAGTTAATATTTGATAGGAAATCGCCAAACCGTCCCCAAACCAAAGCTGAACTTGCGCCTGGTCAGAAGCGACGGTTTGGCGTTTTGTAATCAATAATCTTCTTTTTCAAATTCTAATTTCCTAACTATCCACCAATATCTTAACTATAATCCCCCCTTAAACTCCCTAGTCTGACAGTTTAAAGCCAAGCCACTTCCGGCGCACGTGAAGGGCCGTCAGTCCACAGGAAGTTGCGTCTAAATATAGACACAGTCTGCCTACAAGGCGGGACATTCACTTTCAGTGTGTTACAGGTATGTGCAAAATTATGAAACGACTCTCATCCGCTTAACACTACAATAATCGGAGATAAATATCGGAGATAAACGCCGTTTCCAATGGGCCACCAATGGTAAATGGATTTAGCCTCATCTATAAATAAATGATTATTAACGATCTTGGTTTGGTTACCGAAATTCCTCGGCTTCGAAACAATATGATATGTCAACGATAATTGCTTGATTTATCCTACTCAAAGCTTCTTTCGGTCACATATTGACTATGATGTTCACTCTTCAGAAAGTTCATTGAATATTTGATATGTTGAAAAAAAAATCACTGAAGCCCCAAGGATTTGATTTTTCCTCTGTCTCTTTCTAAGTCTTGCGAAAGATAAGTTGTTTCTGCCATATTGTAAGCAGATGCCTGCGGCCCGCGTGAATTTGTCATAGAAATCTTAATAAAAGTAATGATGAAAAAACTATGACGATAGAGTTTCTGGACAATATACACGGGCTTACATGAAATACCTGCTCGTTTGTGTTGTGGGTTTTGCGTTTAGTGTTTGCACTTGTGGGCCGCCGTAGTCTGCAAACACAATTTCGGCACACAGATTATCTAACTTTGACGTCATACCATGAATAAAATGGGTGCTTGCATAAATTAGCACTTTCGGGTGACTTGCCCAAACTTACCCGGGAAGGTGTTTTGTTGACGTTATATATTCGACTTTGTGTTGCTATTTTGCTTTGATATTTAAAAAAATTGATTTGGAATTTCACATGCTGATGTTCTTAGGAGTTAACATTGTAATCTAATCGGTAAAGTTTTTGTAAGTTACAGAAACACAAAGTTCTGCAAAGCAATATTGCGTAATCTGTGAGAAGAAACAATAGAAAATTCTATAGAACATTGTTCATCGGTTTTTATATTGAAAAGAATTCTCTTCTTGATATCTTTTCAAAAACTTGGTCAGTTGATGCCTGAAATTAAACAGCATAAGCTGTTCTGTTTTGAACCTTCAAATCCACGCTTTTTTTAAATAAGAACCAGTAAGTTTTGCCGAGGCTCATTGTTCTTAATTTTTTGGCGACTCCAGCCTCGATTTGTTCTTAAATTGTTCTTATTTCTGTGAACGGTTTTTATTGAAGAAAAGACAAAATAAAACAAGGTACTGGAAAATGGAGCGGCTGCACCACACATGTATTGTACGGCTGAATTTAGAGGGCGAACTACCTTCATTGTTTGTTGAGCAGTTATTTAAGCGAATCTCTATATGTTTTATCGCTAACTTTTCGTCAATTTTCTACTAGACAAACTTTTCTAGTTATCAAGCCTCAGCCCGAGCTTGTTCTTTTAAACTGTTCTTAAATTTTGGCAAATTTGAGCCTCGTTGTTCTTATAAAGTTGTTCTTATAAAAAAAAGCATGTACCATGTTTTAACTGGAACAGTAAAGCGAGGGGACATAAGAGAACTCTTCTGGCAGCGGTAGACTGACAGTAACCACTGACTTCGAAGAACAGGCAATCGATATTTTATTAAGATATCTTGAAAAGGAAGTTTCTCTCGTTTATTAGACTAAATTTTGCAATAGTGTAATTAAGTTATTTTCAATTGAACAATTGTTTTTCGTAAAAATTTGATCGAAATTGAAAATTTGAAAAGCCAACTTCGGCAACTTGAAATGCAACATTTCCAAGCTCTACAAGACAAGTTGTTGAGAAAACAGCGGTGTAACACCCCTTTTTACAATACAAAATTTTCCGTGCAACTCAAACATTGTCATTTTTGTGAAAAATTACTCCAAAGTATTCGTATTTTTCGACCTGCTCAATGACGTCATTTTCAAAATAAACTTTTCTTCAGATTGAATTTTAATTAGTATATATTCTTCAAATTCATTTTAAGCGTTCGTGATTTCTGATTTTACAAAATTGAAAAGTTTTAACTATTCAAAGGGTGATGAATGGTTTACAGCCAAAGATTCATCGTTGCGACCACATTTGTTGTACTCTTATATAAATGAATGGTTTATTAAAGAAATAAAATTGCACACTCAGTGAAAGACTTTATACTTTACAATAAAGTTCATCATAAAAATTCATAATATTTACATGTCAGTTTAAAAGCAATTACCCTGCGACTGGGCCGACGAGCTACAGCATTTTAAAATTTATTTATATATTTAGTAACTGACGGGAAAAAAATACGTTTAAAGCGGTCTTTCTTACAGCTTGCTATTGTTTCGCAAAAGCCGGTCATTCAACTCACCAGACGAAAGTACAATTAAAGGATTTTCAAAGGAAAAGTCAGTAATAAAGAGCATTGTTAAAGACCGCATAAATTTGTTTTGTTTTGCACAAAAGATAATAGAACTTTGAACGCGGTTTTGACTTTAACATAGCACTTGTGGAAATCGAGTATAGTTTCCAGTAATTCAGTGCTTTCAAATCCAATGTACAAACTTTTAAGTACAGTGATCGAAAACTTTTGATATGTTTTCAGCAACGGGACGTTAAACTGGTATGGCGGATAGGACGAAATAAAAGCAAATAAACTCATCGTGAATGACATTTAGACAGTCAATATAAGCTTAAGCGGACACACTATGCTTTTTCAAAACAAGACATAATCTTGCCCCGCATGCAATTCACGTCTATTTACCTTTTCCGAAATGAAATATTTGACTAAAATCGTAGAAATATCAGAAAACGAGTTTTTTGCGGAGTGTTTTGCCATTTCAGACAACAATATATCGAAGATCGTAGAATGATAATGAAAACAAATGGCGGCCATATATAAATAAAAATTACGGACACTAACGCCACGAACAATAGACAGCAGCTTAACAATTAAACCGAAGAAAGTTTAGTTGCTCTCTCTTCTAACAGCTTCAGTTTTCTTGTTTTGAAAAAAGCTTCAACTGTATCCTGTTTAAACTAAGTTTCAAATAAACGGTGAGCCGTTGGTTGAAATCCTATAAAGACTTTAATGTGACCATTCATAATCATAGTTTTGTTTGCCTCAAAATGTAGATTTATGAAATATCTTTTGTGTCATGAAATTCCTAAGTTATTAATTCTTTAAAGCTCAATAACACTCGTACTCTGAAAAAATCAGCGAGAAAAGGGTAAAACTGCTCATTGTACACTGTTGTCAAAGAGCATAGACTGTCATATAGTCATTATCGTCTATCTTAGCTAGTACTTACCGCTTCTCGGAGTTTCATTCTCAGCAAAGTATAGAGAATAATTATGATGCAAAAGGCTATTATTTTCCACACGTAATTTGTTAGGACCATCCAAAGTACTTGTTCCAAGTGAGAAAGTGAAGTATTTGGACCATAATATGCCGTCTGGATCCAGCACCATCCCGCGGCACCAAAAAATCCGCTCCTACCAAGTGTCCCAAGAAGAAGAGCCACCAAGGCTATTGTCAGAGGCACGAACCAGCAGATTATATGAAACCAAAACATCATCTTTTGTGCAAGCTGGATCTGTCGTCGCGCTGTTATGACGTGAAGGTAAATCGCCATTGCAGCTGTCCAAAATGTAGATGAATTTGTTGCAAAGACGGTAAAGAAAGCTTGTCCAACGCAGGCCCCAATTGGAGGAATATACCAAATGCCAGCGATGTGACAACAAGCGACCATAAGATCGGCGAATGAAATATAGACTAAAATTCTTCTCGAGTTTGTGCGAATGTCTTTCCACAGGAAGTAAGTAACGAAAATAAAAATGGCACCACAAATTGACAGGGCTCCCGATATTGTTGTCCAGTACTGTGCATCAGAGAAAACAGCAAAACTCGTTGACAAAGGGGCTGTAGTGTTGTTGGTACTTGCAGCAGGAGACATTGTCGGAAATGTTCCCTCGACGTACATCTTAAAACCAAGACGAAAAGTCCACTAGTCCAACTCTTTTTCAAAAGAATTTCCTGAAAAGTAATTCAGCAATTTACAAAGTGAATAACTTACTTAGACAAATTAAAACTTGCTGCCGTGCTGTGCCCAATCCCATAATTCGCTACGAAGGGTTAAAGCTTAAGATATCTGCTTGGCTTTTCCATCACAGGCAGCCCAGGCTAACAGATAGAATAAAGGTTTTATGAGTATTGTTGTATTTGATTTTTTAAACAGTTACATACAGGATTTGTTAATAAAATTTGATAATGTCACTTTGAAATTGTGTTCTACCTAGCTATCTGTGTCAGTTATTTGCTGATCAAACGTCATTTGGACAGTTTAATTGCTTCCTGTTCTTGTACAAACAATTCAAATGGCGTTGAATTAGCGAACAATCGGCCTCCTCAAAGTTCTCTTTCAGACACTGTAATAGTGTTAGTTTTAAATCTAACATCCACATGTACAAAATGCACTGGCTGAGAATTTTTAGAAATATTCTTTGCTTGGTACTGATCTATATTTGGTAATAACTTACCATCATTAATGCAAAGGACAACATTTACGAACAACAGAGTTTGACAAGGGGTTAGGCAATAATATTTGTAAAACCTTACTCAACACAAATAGACTACAGTTCAAATTTACATGCTTTTTTTGTAAGAACCAGTAAATTTTGCCAAGGCTCATTGTTCTTGTTTTTTTGGCGACTTCAGCCTTAAGTTGTTCTTATTTCTGTGAGCGGTTTTTATGGAAGAAAAAACAAAATAAAACAACTGAAGCTATTGGAAAATTAAAGGCCTTCAGTGCGACACACATGTATTGTACACCTGAATATAGAGGCGAACTACCTTCATTGTTTGTTGAGCAGTCTTTACAGTGAATCTTTTTATGTTTTATCGCTACGTTTTAGTCAATTTTCTACCACAAAGCTTTCCTAGTTATCAAGCCTCAGCCTGAGTTTGTTCTTGAATTATTCTTAAATTTTGGCAAAGTTGAGCCTCGTTGTTCTTATAAAGTTGTTCTTATAAAACAGCGTGAAAAGATTAAATTACCGTAAACAATGGAGAATAAAGCTGGCTGGGTTTCCATATAATCGCTCTCGCAGCTGCAGTCGCCACAAAAATTGTTTTCCAACAGAACAGATTCTTAGGTTTCCATATATGACGTTGAATGAGCGAATAATTGGCCTTCTCAAAGTCCTGTTTTTCACAAACTGTTCAAAACTTTCGATCAGATTGTCATCTATAACATCTAAAAAACGCACCCATCGGCCGACAATTTTTAGAAACTTTCCTAGCTCAACACTGATCTATATCCTACGGGACGTCAGCGAATTGTCCAGATTTTGTACGGGCCAAGACAGGGAACTATTCATGTCAGGTTTTGTTATCCCTAAGGGCTCATTCAACCGACCGGTTTTATTCAATATTATATGTTTTGGATCTAAATGAAAATAATAAAAGAGGGTCTGAATGGGGTTAAATGACTAGCGACAAAACTTGTAAATGGAAATTAAGGCATTGCATTATCTTTTTGTTGGAAAATTAACACATTAGATAAAAGTCAAAGAGGAAGGTGAAATCCCGTGTGAAGCCATCTGTCTTTGGAATAAAGATAACAGATGATTCGACCTAGAATGGCGACATGCGATTCCTTTTTCTCCCAATTGAGCTTTTAATTTCATGTGCTCATAAACGCATGCACAAATACACGCTTTTTTTATAAGAACAACTTACAGCATAAAACATAAAAAGATTCACTGTAAAGACTGCACAACAGATAATGAAGGTGGTTCGCCTCTAAATTCAGACGTACAATACATGTGTGGCGCAAGGCGTTTCATTTTCCAATACCTCGTTTTTAATATTTTGTTTTTTCTTCATTAAAAACCACTCACAGGAAATAAGAACAAATTAAGAACAAACTTACTGAGGCAGAAATCGCCAAAAAATTAAGAACAATGAGCCTCGGCAAAATTTACTGGTTCTTATAAAAAAAGCGTGTAATGTACTTGTATGCAAAATAGCAATCGCTATATGAGTTGTAAAATTTGTGTGATAGTCCAACATAAATAAAGGGAAAAAAACAGTGAAAAAAAAGACAAAATGAGTAAAAAAATTACCGACTAGCAACAAATATACATTTACTTCTAACTGACAGCCAACATGCATGGTCCGATGTTATTTCTAGCTTTGGAAATGTCCGGATCCTTTGGAAAGCTCTAATTTACCAGACGTAAGCACATTAAATCCAAATTTTGTCAATTGAAGAATTTTTTATCTTCAATTCAAGTTTTAAAAAAAAAACGGGATCTTCTTTTTTGGGGAGTAGTGAGGGAGCATTTCAAGCCAGAACAGCGCCGGGCTCTAGCTGCTGTTGCATTTTTACTGCGCATATAACATCTAAGAACGAAAAACAAATGAAACTGACCAGAATTTTATTTTCACGACGTTTCGAAGTCATCTTAACTGCATTATCAAGTGATAAATAAATACAAGTGCTTCAGTTTTAAATAGATGGAAAGCATAATTTGCATTCTAGGTGTTATAAAGAATGTTATACAAACTGCATAACATCAACAATAATATATTGACATGACTTTTCAGTGCTGTCAAGGCTCCTTTAGTTCTTATATTTAAGAAAAAAAAAACAACAGAACAATAACAAAAAATAACAAGCATTAGGGTTGCTGTGGTCCTTGAAAATCCTGCGAAACTCCTGGAATTTGCAAAAATGTTTCCAGGCACTGTCCAGAAAGTCCTAGAATTTGAGTTGTACGTGGTCCTTGAAAATCCTGGAATGGGCCAAAAATCTTTTTCTTTACTTCCAAAATTAATAAAGATAAGTTGTTTGTTATTTTTTTTAACTTGACAACATTGTAAAACAAAAACGGCGACTCCGGAAGGCTTGATTTTTGTCCAGAAACAAATCTTCTAAAGCTTGTTTTTACAGTATTTGTATTGTTGAACTGATTTTTGAAAAAAATGTGTAAAATATTCAAGTTTCATTTGATCGAGAAGGCAATGGATTTGCTTGGAAATATCCTGGAAAGTCCTGAAAAAGAACGACTAAGATGATGAATCTGATCTAAGATAAAATAAAAAATTACAAAAAACGTATGAAGACGTATTGAAACTTTAAAAGCTACTAAATTTTTGATCACTGACTGTGACTGTGACCTTCGTCAAAGTAAAAATGCATAAAAATCTAGTCAACGAATAGTTAAGTATTTTGCATGAAAAAAGCTTTGTACTCCCGAGGGAATTCTTTCCTCTTCTTTACTCTCGTTGATTGAATTTTTGTCCGCTTCCGTGAATATCAGGATTCGAAGAATTGGCGTCGCCTCAAATTGTTCGTAACATTCTCTTTGATTGTGATATAGCTTGGATGGACGTCGTGTCTTTTCGTTTCCGCGTGCTGTTTTATTGCTGAAAATTTTTCTCGGCACGTGCGCCAGGCTTATGCTCGCTGCCCGGGGGGAATTCCAAGATCTCTTTGACTGACCTATATATATGTGAACGGGCAGGATCTTCACTTTACAATGCCTTTTGTTTGCCAATCGTTAGGCCGATCCGTCTTCATACTCTTTTAATAAATTTCAATCTTGTTTAGTTTCTGAACTCTTCACACCTTCAATGATAAAATTCATTTTAATTTATTTTGTTTGATCAGATTCAACCTCGTTTTTATCAAAGAATCAGTCATTAACTGATCGCCAAACAGATATATACATGTATCATTAGTATCAATTTTTCTCTGTCTTAATCCCCCTATTTCGGTTGTATTCATTTTGGTGACTGAATTGAATAATAACTTGAATGGCAAAAAATTGGGCCCTGCATGTTGTGATGTTGTGAAGCTACATTCACGTTATTAACCAAATAATCATGAAACTGCTACGTTGCCAACGAGGCTCAAATTTGCCAAAATTTTAAGAACAATTTAAAAACAAGCTCAGGCTGAGGCTTGATAGCTAGGAACGTTTTTGTGGTAGAAAATTGACTAAAACTTAACGATACAGCATATTAAAACATAACTAAAGATTCACTGTAAAGACTACTCAACAAACAATGAAGGTAGTTCGCCTCTAAATTCACCCGTACAATACATGTGTGGCGCAAGGCATTTCATTTTCCAATACCTTGTTTTATTTTGTTTTGTTTTTCCAATAAAAACCGCCCATAGAAATAAGAACAAATTAAAAACAAATTGAGGCTGAAATCGCTAAATAATTAAGAACAATGAGCCTCGGCAAAATTTACTGGTTCTTATTAAAAAAAATGCGTGTATGGTGATTAAATTAGTACCGTGTTTCGTTATGACTACGAGGCCCATCGAAGAACGCCGTATATCGTCATGAAGGATCAGTATTAAAGATAGAACCATTTGACACATTACGAAGGTCTAAAATTTTATCATGATGCGTTATGATGTTTTATGATGAAAAAACAAAATGGCGTAACATGTTACGTAAGAACTCCACTTTATCACCTCGATATCTTTACGAATCACATTATCAACTACACGCTATGTTGACATTATTCCCAGCTTCGAAAACTTGTTCAACCTTCGACTTTTTGCTGAAAAATTGTTGTCAGCTATGCCAGGCAACCTCCCTGGCCATATTAAGAAAATTTTTTCTTAATTTCAGTTAGTTTTTGTACGGCTCTTGTTCGTTGAAAAATTTTTAAGGGATAAATGCACTCGTGTCATCTATATGGACTCCATTTAACAAATAGGTTCCATGTTGGCGAGTGTCTGTTCAGTAATAGATCATAAATGACGTCGAAATGTGGTAAGAACAAAAAAGTGGCACCCGAGTGTGTCACTGATGTTCTTACCAGTAGTTTGACGTCCTCTATGATCTATTACTGAACAGACACACAAAAACATGGAATCTATTTGTTTTATATAATAAAAAAATAAAAACTTTGTAATGGTGACGTCAATCGTACGTCTGTCCTCTAAAAGATCATAGGCGAGAACCAATCCAATTGGAAGAATAACTTGGGTTATTATATATATGTAACACTCGATCAATCGACCGACCGAACAATAAATTGTCGTTTCCAGGGTCTTTCTCTTTTCCACTGGGCCGAAAGAAGCCTAGGTTCTACTATATTTGAACAAGCTGAACTGTTTTTTTAAACCGTTTTGCAAATCGGGAACGTGTCTGTTCGTGCGTAACGCCACCAAGAGGTATCAGATTTATGGTTTGGTAGTGGCTTCATTTCGCTCTCGAGCTCAGTCTCGGCGGGGTAAATTGTCAACAATTTTTAAACAATCTCACATTACATTTCTTGTTTTGCCTAAAAGCCACCTTTGATTTATTTTGGTCTTTCTGAGAAAATGTTTGTGAACAGACTCAACATTTTCACCGATTTTGGGGATATTATTCAGCGTTTTATTGACACCAGACAAAACAACTCTCGCCGACAATGGAAAAAGGCCTGCTGTGTGGAGGGTTTCGTAAATGCTGGTTTAGTGCAGCACAATGACGAATCAAGGTGAGAAACATTTTTGTCCTATGGGTAGCGGTTGATTTTATATCCTGCATTAGCAGTCTGTGAAGGCGACCCCACAATTACACAAATTTTGTCAGCGGCCAAAAGCAAAACCGTTTTAATCGAAAGAGTTTTTTTAACCGGAAAGAGTTTTGTTTTCTTATGGAAACAAATAACAATTTTATTTATCAGTCGCAGCTTTTCACAATACGGACCTTTAAGCTGAAACTTGTGTGTATGGTGACTATAAATTAGTACCGTGTTTCGTTTGACTACGAGACCCGCCGAAGAGCGTCGTACATCGTCATGAAGGATCAGTATTAAAGATATGGCACATTTGACACATTTTCAAGGTCTAAAATTTTTTCATGATGCGTTATGATATCTTATATTGAAAAAACACCTCGATATCTTTATGAATCACATGATCAACTACACGCCATGCTGACATAATTCCCAGCTTCGAAATCGTGTTCAACCTTCGATGTTTTGCAGACAAACTGTTGTCAGCCATAGTTTTCACTTGCGACAGCGGCCAACGAGATCATGGATGTAAATCTAGCATATTAAGTTACAGCCAAGTTCGCGAATCGAATGAAATATTTCAAGCTTTGCTTTGTCCAATCAATTTTTCTGGCTTCACTTAAGTGCTATCAGTTGCATATTATTCGTTTCGCTTTTTTCTAAGAACAACTTTATAAGAACAACGAGGCTCAAATTTGCCAACATTTTTAAGAACAATCTAAGAACAAGCTCAGGCTGAGGCTTGATAACTAGGAAAGATTTTGTTGTAGAAACTTAACGATACGGCATAAAACATAAAATGATTCACTGTAAAGACTTCAGCTCAACAAACAATGAAGGTAGTTCGCCTCTAAATTCAGCCGTACAATATATGTGTGGCGCAAGGCGTTTCATTTTCCAATGCCTTGTTTTATTTATTTTTCTTCATTAAAAACCGCTCAAAGGAAATAAGGACAAATTAAGAACAAATTGAGGCTGAAATCGCCAAATAATTAAGAACAATGATCCTCGGCAAAATTTACTGTTTCTTATATAAAAATCGTGTATTAGAAACGGAACTTCAAAACGCGAGTCATTGCTAGAATATATGTTTACGTATGATAATTCAAAACAATTTCTCAGTCGTCCCGGAAAGTTATATCGGTTGAGGTTAACGAAAATGTGACTCACAGACACAAAATTATCAACGCTTTGAGTGTTATTATAATATACTTGTTATATAAAAAAAATTGAAAATTACAAAAGTTGTAAGTAATTTGAAATTGTTCGACGTAAAAACGCGCTCTAAGTATTACGCGTGTGAACATTCTCTCTCATTTCGCTTTCCAATGGTTTTCAACTGACTTAACTGAATTGTATGAAAATCTTTAAAATCGTAATCAGGAATGATAAAATAAAGCAAAAGTTATTTGACACTGATCAAAAATACTTGATAAATTCTCTAAACGTTTCAAGCCCTACCCGGTATAGATGACTAAAAGTTGGCATATGGCATACAATGAAAACAAAACCTATATTGTTGCATAATAACTTGTAGATGTCAGGCATACTGATTTGATCGTTTCTGGAATTTGGGTGCTCTATAGAATACCATGCTTCTGAGGAAAGGCGCCGTCCTAAGTTTGGCTCACGTGCCATAATTTGTTTTTAACATTTTCGAAGTCAATGTTGTGTTTAGTAGTGCAAGTGTGTTGTGCGATTTTGAGGCATTTTTCTTTCTGACCGATCCCTGGTGTTCTGTTTTTCTTGTCCTTAATGATCTAGTAGTTTGTGCATAGTACGTAAAATTGCATTCTTGGCAGCTGATTTTATAAACAACATTCTGTGTTTGCTGTTTCTCGCAGCTGTCTTTTGGCCTAGGTATCGAGTGATTTATATTACGGCTGTCTCAGCATCAAAAAAGTCAATATCCTAATTAACACGTAAACATCAAGTGAAAATGACCGCACGGTCGAAAACGTTTTAAGATTTCTAACACATTTTAACTTTTAGCCAAATTTTTAATATTAATAAATGTTTTAACTTTTTAATTTTTAATATTAATAAAAACTTTTAGCCAAATTTTTAATATTAATAAATGTTTTAACTTTTCAAATTTTTAATATTAATAAATGTTTTAAAAGATTTCTCAGTTTTGCTTCCAAAGTTTAAACAACAATAAATTTGATTAATTTGCAATATTCCAAAGACAGAAATACGCCGCATATCATACACCGACGATTAAGAGTTGAATACAGACATACAACACAAAAGAGAACCCCGAAACTGAAACGAAAACTGTAAAGATGCTTTTAAATAGAATTTTGGCTCACCTTGCCTTTGCTACATAGCTTGGCTGGGTACGTCTATGCTTATATAAAACACGAGTATTGTATTGCTGATTTAGTGAATCAAAGAAAGCTTTAAAGACGCCAAGGGTACATAAATCCAGCTTCTGTTATCGTTGCGTGACGAAATTACTGTACTGTTTCATTGAAGAATCTGAAAAAGTGGCTTTCGTGTTCGATACACCATTTTGCTAATGCAAGATTTTGCTAGACCCATTCCTTTGTGGGTCAAAACGTGATGCCCATATTTGACCGAGTAATGACTTTCTGACACCACAAGGGAATGGATCTAGCAAAAAATTTGCATTAGCAAAATGGTGTATTACCGCACTGTTGTCAGCGGGTGCTCGTATTAGAACACGCATAAGTGGCGGACCGGACGCCAGGTCACGCGTTCAAGTGGTGAGCCCGACGCCAGGTCACGCGATCAAAATTTTAGGCCAGAGGTAAAACAAAAAAAATACGTTTTACCGTTACCAATCGTCGGGCCAAGCTACCGATCTTAATTTCTTTGGATCAATATTCTGTTGCTACACTGGTTACTTCTCGAAGCAAAAACGTCTAGTTTGGATTTTTATTTTGTACTGAATTCATTTGTAACGGGATATCTCTGACGGTATTTCAGAAATTCAGATCTTGTTTAATTTTGACTGAAGGCCAGATGAGTCGGTTTCGTATGTTCTTGCATGTGGTTCAAATCGTCCTTGCTCCTTCATTTTCATTGGTGAAATGTTGACAACTTGGTGTGATCTGATTTTGCGCCTTCTCTGAGTCTTATGTTTCGTATACCGGAGTCACGAATAAAGTTGTTTAACATTCGCTACTGTTTCTGTAATACAACATTAATATTATAATAAAGACCTATTTAATACATTGAATATCAATATCATATTAATCACAGGTGAGTATCTTCACAAAGAAACAGACACACTGAGGAACAGAGACACAGAGACACAGAGGAACAGAGACACCGAGGAACAGAGACACAGAGACAGAGGAACAGAGACACAGAGACACAGAGACAGAGGAACAGAGACACTGAGGAACAGAGACACAAAGACAGAGGAACAAAGACACTGAGGAACAGAGACATAGAGGAACTGAGACACTGAGGAACACAGACATAGATGAAATGAGACATAGAGGAACAGAGACACTGAGGAACAGAGACACAGAGACAGAGGAACGGAGACACTGAGGAACAGAGACATAGAGGAACTGAGACACTGAGGAACAGAGACATAGAGGAACTGAGACACAGAGGAACAGAGACACTGAGTAACAGAGACACAGAGACAGAGAAACAGAGACATTGAGGAACAGAGACACAGAGACAACGGAACAAAGACACAGAGGAACACAGACACTGAGGAACAGAGACACAGAGGAACAGAGACACTGAGGAACAGAGACAGACACAGGAATAGTGACACAGTGACACAGTGACACAGAGGAACAGAGACGTAAAGGAACAGAGGAACAGAGACACACAGGAACAGAGACACACAGGAACAGAGACACACAGGCACAGAGACACACAGGAACAGAGACACAGAGGCCTAGGTACAGGCACAGAGACACAAATGAACAAGACACAGAGGAACAGAGACACAGATGTGAATTCCAGAATTAAAAAAAATTGTCTGAATTTTGTAATTACCATCACATCAGAGATATTTTACAAATAAAATTAGTTCAAAATAAAAATCCAAACTAGAATTTTTTCTGCAAGAAGAAATCTCTCAATAACAATAGAAATTGCCCAAAAATTAGGATCAGGATGGTAGCAGGATGGTCGGATAGGTAAACGGAACACACAATTATTTTTCTCTTTGGCCTAAAATTTTGATCGCGTGACCCTCTTACAGTCTTTCGTGCATTTTGTGAGTTTCATGAGCCATTTCAGTGTTTTAAGCCATGTTGAAACTTTTAGCTGAAACTTGTGTGCAACAACGATGCGAAACAAGTTTCACCAGGCGTTGCGCCGTGTAACATAGTCGGTTTCCTGAAACTTTTTCGAATTTTTGTTGCGAGACAGGTTTCACGAAAAGTAGAACTGCTTTCTACTTTTGCAACAGTTACAGGCCTGGGGTCGCTGTGGCGAAAAAAACAAAAGTTTTACCGTGTAACATCTGTTGGAGAAACTTGTCTCGCTCGTTGTTGCACACGAGTTTCAGCTAAAAATTTCAACGTGTAACACCAGCTTAAGCCCATAGGCCTTCATTGAAACCAGTGCGTTAATTTTTTGTCATCAAATCACTTTGCACTTCTTTTGACCGCAACGTTCGTTTCCCCGAGATGATTGTGCATGGAGTATCTTTGGTTTGATAGAAAGAAACGTAGTACAAGTTGTTTTATGCTGATGGTGCCAGACCTATTCTAACCATTACTAATACTAATTGAGGTTCATTAAAGAGGGGAGTGTATAGAAGATTTTAAAACGACAGATCCACACAAAAAGAAATCGTAAACAGCAGATATACAGTCCGTATAAAACCGCACAACCGCAGATTAAAATGAAATTTTCCTCAAACCAACACGTCAGTCGCATCAGCGCAAGTCCTTGGACCACTCCATTGCCAAAACTGTACTAAACAGTGTAAAATACGTTGTCAGTACTAAATAAGGTTTGCGAGTAAGAGCGGAGAGGAAGGGGGGTAAGATTGCTTTTAATTCATAGGGTTATTTCTATTGACTCGAGATAGACCAATATTTGGACTTCCAAAATTGTGAATGTCGGATTTAGCGTCTTAACTCTTTTCTTCCTTTCCGCCAAAGTTGACTCAGCTTTTTATCCTTATATAAGAGGTCGATAAAATGGGTCCCATGAACCAGCTTCGGCTGGGGGCTAACTGCAATGGATTAGTGTTCCGTCCAAAGAGACTTAATTACTCTCATACGCTTAACACTACAGAAACTGGAGATAAGCACTGGCTGCAATGGGCCATTAAAGTTCATAAATGGATATTGACTCTACAACTCTGCTTTCTTGATCAAGAACAAAATAAAACTTGATTCAAGATCAAAACTAAACATTTGTTTGTAGACACTTTCAAAGTTTAACCTTTCCTTTTATCGTGATACAGACCCCCATTACACTGACCTTCTGATAAACATAGCCTCCTTTGCCACCCCAACCAAAAGTGTGGTCGGATGACGATGCACCGTTCACTGCTGGCTGACTGTTTATTGTGAGGATTCCTCTACTGTTCAGCTCAATCAGACGATCGCGCAAAATGCTTGTCTCTGGAGCAAGTTCATATTCATTCCAAGGAAGAGATGTCACCTGAAAAAAAGCTCTTATCAATATGTCTTGATGATTTGTAGTGTATTGTACACCACATAACTTTCTTCAGGGGCTGATAAGACACAAATAACCAAGGTAAAGTTTTCACTTTGGCAAGTGGAAAAATAAATTTATCATCAAGTATTGACAAAAATCTTCAAGTATTGACAAAATGCTTGTTTTTATCATTATTACAGGTGCAAACAATAAAACTGTTCTTTTCACACAAAAAGATAATTTTTTTTGCTGAGGAGAAAATGCAGATATGTATTTCATCAGAACTTTACATATATCAAAAGAAATAGATAATTGGTTAACACTGAATTTAATAATGCTTAGCAAAAATTTTTTTTTATTGTAAAGGCTGTAAAGACGTCACTCACCAAAAGCAACAATCGTCCTTCTTGGGAATACCCTAATCTGAGCGATCTCATAACTAATCCAGCTGAAGTGGCAAAGGCCTTTAATAACTTTTTTTCAAATATAGGAAGTAATCTGGCAAATTTGATTCCAAGTACTACAAAAAATCCCATGGATTACTTACCAGACAAAGTTGTTAATAGTTTTTCTGTTTTTCCTACCACTAGTAAGGAGATTGAAGATGAAATTTCTAAATTAAAATCCGGAAAGGCTGTGGGACCCTTTAGCATATCTACTGATGTTCTTAAATTACTAAAGTCAGTTCTATCAAAACCACTGGAAATTCTCTTTAATTCTTCTTTTGCTGTTGGCATAGTACCTACAGATTTAAAATTAGCTAATGTCATACCTGTATTCAAAAAAGGATCTCAAACTCTGTTATCAAATTATCGGCCTATTTCATTACTTTCAGTCTTCAATAAACTCCTTGAGTGTCTCATGTATAACAGATTAATAAAGTATTTGGAAAAGCAGAATATATTATATGAAAAGCAATTTGGATTTAGATCCAAACATAGCACTGATCATGCCATTTTATCCATAGTAGACAAAATCCAAAAAGCTATTGAGAATCGCAATTATTCATGTGGTATTTTTCTTGATTTTAGTAAAGCTTTTGATACGGTAGACCATGCAATCTTACTAAAGAAATTGGAAAATTATGGTATTAGGGGCTGCGCCAATAACTGGTTTAAGTCCTATCTCAACAATCGTCAACAAGTCGTCACAGTAAATAATGAAAAATCAGATAAATGTACCATATCATGTGGAATCCCCCAAGGGTCAGTGCTTGGCCCATTGCTATTTCTGATATATATTAATGATTTCCATAGTTCATCAGATATATTTGATTTTCACTTATTTGCTGATGACTCAAATTTATTTTATGAACACAGTAATCTTTTAGCTCTCCAGAACAAAATAAACACTGAACTGATTAACATTCATACTTGGCTCTGTGCTAATAAACTTTCTTTGAATATTGAAAAGTCACATTTCATACTGTTTCATCCGCCGCAAAGAAAGTTGAATGATTCTAACTTTAAACTCTTCCTATGTAACAGTGAATTAAAAAGAGAATACTCTATCAAATATCTTGGTGTATGGATCGACTCTCATCTAAATTGGAAAGATCAAATAGAATTCATAACTAAGAAAATTAGAAGAAATATTGGCATTCTGTGCAAGCTTAGGCATTTTGTCGATCAAGGTATCTTATTGAAGTTGTACTATGCTCTTATCTATCCATTTCTGATCTATGGCATAGTTATATGGGGAAGCACATATGAATCAACTCTGAAGCCAATATTTATATTACAAAAGAAATCGATGCGCATTATTACATTTTCACAGTTTGATTGCCATTCTAGCCCTTTGTTTAAATCTCTCAAGATAATTAAGTTCTTTGACCTCATCACACTTCATATTGCTATATTCATGTACAAATTCCACAATAAACTTCTTCCTGCTACTTTCCATTCATATTTCACTAAGATCACTAGTGTTCATAATTACAATACTAGACTTGCAGCAAAACAATCGTACTATATTCC
>JAOCPT020490706.1:0-12551 GCA_026546935.2 Palythoa grandiflora
AGCTCTTTTAAATCCAAAATCCTCGGCGCATTGCTCCATTTTGGGAAACAGCACTTTCAAACAACTCTTAGCCTTTCCAGTGGTGCAGTTAGTTTTACAAAACGTGTCAAAATGTGGCCGATTGGAACAGGTTTTACGAGCAACTGAAGCAACCCGCCATTTTTTTCACATTTGCCAACAAGCATCCCTATCTTTATAACCCTGTAGTACCCCCATCCCCCTGGAAAGGGGGGAAGCCAATCATAGCACAGGAATCATTAAGCAACATAATACAAACCAACATTATCAAGAAGTAAAAAGCTCGTACCTTCGCTCCTTTGGGGTTTCTCCAGATGCCCTTAAGAACAGAGCCAAACTCTCCCTGGCCGAGTTCAGGCCCAAGTTCTAGTGAACCTCTGTCAATCAAAGTTTGCTGAACAGGCTTTGGTGTCGGGGAAATCTTCGCTGGAGGAGCTGGTGCTGGAACTGGAGCTGATGATTGAAGGAAATCAAAACATTGCTTTTGCATACAAACCTCATTTACGTGGAAAGTTGTGTTCTGCAAACCTGGATGTAAACTATCTCTGCACACCGTTCAAACTAAAGTTGCACCTAAATTTACTTTAGTTTGCTTTTAATGTAATATATTGGCTGAACTACTCCAAAACCAACATCATATTACAGTACCACTACCTGCACTGCAACAATACAATAATACATTATCTTATTATAAGGCCAAACCAATTAAATTTCCAGGAGCACAGATTTTTTTCAAAATTCAAAGGGGCAGTCGGTTGGAAAAAAAAGAAAATCAAAAAAATCCCTGAGTGATTGTTTTTTGCTTTGGCTTTGAATATCAATAAAAACTTTCATTATGGTAAACCCTACATCTACAGCATTTTCAAAGTTTGCATCTAAAAAGTTTCAATATGTTGAAATTTACATGACCTTGAAACACAAAAAATAATTTGTGTGACATTCATAAAGTGTTTCTATTTTAAGAGACTGGAGCAGTATTTTTACATAATGAAAAGACATGACTGTGGCACCAGACAGACTAGACGTCTGTAATCAAGTGTGTAACCACAAATGCGTATATTTATTCATGTGCACGCAAACTTCAACAAATAAAAGATTGCTATGCTTAAAGTATAACTTAAAAGCCAGAAAACTTCCTTTAATGTTTTTTTAAAGTTGTTTTAAAAACGTTCAAATAACTTTTTTCATTGAAGGTTTGTTTTGCTTGAATTAAGCTGCTGCAACTGACCTCATTAACCTTTGAATTAAAAATGGATCAACAGTTTCTGTTCAATGTGTGCGTTTAACTACTGATATACTGTACTGATAGTATTAAATGAAACTGTGGAAATCTAAGTATCAATAATTTTATTAAGTTGTGTTCATCTTTACAAAGTACAAAGTTTAAAGGGTGAATCGCCTGTGTTCTCTTTGCAGAAACTCCTTCATAATTCACTGATTTCATTACAAAAACTTATGGTACTAGTCGATCTTGTATTATTTTGCCAATTTTTTGTTCATACCAAAATAAATCTATCTGGCTACTTTTGAAAAACAAAACAACAGGCGAACTGGAAACCAATACCGCAACTAAAAACAAATCCATTACATGTAATATTTAGTATGTCTTGATGACGTATGAAAACAAAAATTTATGGTGTTTCAAGAGCAGTTTTAAAAGCGACTTCCTTTCACTGTTTCCGTCAATTCAAATTAAAAAAGTGCATTTTTAACATTGAGATATCAGAATAAACTCTTTATTTTATAGTTGCAAGAATAAAAATAATGTAAAAATCTACCTACAGCTGTTTTCATTAGCTTTTCAACAGCATCAATCGGACAATTAGTTAGGTTTTTTATAATATTTATATTAAAATTTTTGGGCCACTTTTTATTTTTTTCTGCTTTCTGCGAAAACTGGGTCGGTTGGATCCATTCTCCCAGAAATTAAATTGGTCAGGCCTAATTCAAGAAGATACCATTTCATACTGTTTATATGACACACTGGAAGAAAATAAAGATTCCCAATTGAGAGACTTGACACACAAGGATATTGTATATCATGCACAAGTATACATTAACAAGCACTAGAAGGGATTGCTCTGAATTTATGCTGCAGGTTGGAACCAAATAGAAATGGGTTGGATAATTCATTTTTTGACTACCTTATTATAGGAAATTCAATTAATATGGTTTTATAAAAATTGCATTAATCAAATCACCTTTTAATTGTAGTAATTTTAAATTAAAGTCACATTATTTTATGTTGTTGTTATTTTGAAAAACCTTTAATTACACTCAACATTTAACATGTTTAAGAATAATTTAATTATGTCCTCTGCCACAACTTCAATTGTCTCTTCATCTTCATTTTTATCCCATTATGATTTAAACATAAAGTTATGTTGAATGACATTATTTGTTGTTTTGTAGTTAAAGTCAAAGTAATCAAAACAAGTCTCCATTTTGGAAGGCATTTCTGTCAATGAAAGAGCAAGTATCTTACAAGATTACACAACTATTTCAATTAAGATTGCATTTGTTCTGTATTTTATCTAAATTAGTAGTGGAGTTGTGGTACTAACATGAATAACGACAATCCTTGTGTGTTGGCAGTAGCAGAAGCAGCAGCATTACCATTTCATGTAAATAGTCACATTGATATATCAGTGAAAATAATACACAAAAATTTAATAGGAACCAAGATCTCACTTTAGTTAACATTGCATGAACTTAAAGTAAAAAAAATTAAAACTGATTTCATTCTTTGCTTTGTAAGATTTTATTTTGAAAGCAAAAGAATGATCAAACAAGATTCAAACTTCCGAAAGCAAAGCTTATAGTATTACATTTCAGCACCATAATCTTGCCATGTGTAAACAGGTTTCTTTCTTTGACATCTGATTATATTATTTTTTTGATAGTTGTTATACAAACTTACAACCTTTTATAATGAGTTATAAGGTATAGGTGTTAATAATCTATGAACGCTAAATAATGCATTTGTTTCGAATTTTGTCAAAACTGGCCATGGAGTCATTGTTTATAAAATTATATCAGTTGCATTAGTGGTCACTATGAGAAAGTCCTTGCATGTGAAAATAAAATATGAACAAGCAATTAGAAAAACAGGTAGCCCAGTGAATGCCTTTTTGGTGTCTAGTTATTAATAGTCCAGTCCATATTTCTAAATAACTAGCAGATTAGTTTGTCTACCTCTTGGTGTGATAGCTGGAGGAGCTTGGGGGGAGGGTACAGGTTCTCGTGGTGGTGTCTGTGGAGGAAGAGGTGGAGGCGGTCTTCTTGATGCCCTTGGTGGCGGTTTGGCAGGAGGCGGAGGAAGGTCACCAGTCCATTCTTCTAATTTATTGTAATCTTCTAATGCCTCTGGGCCTGGTTTTGGCGGACCAATCTCACTCTGAGAACGGTTAAATGCAGGTGAACTGACTCGTCGAGCTGGAGTATGGGCCGGAGGAGCCTTTTGCCCATTTAGAAGGTTATCCTGAAATAATAATTATTGTTATTAACAATAAAAATAATAATAATAATCACTAAAAGCTGACCTAGTTTGAAATCATTTTTTCCTAGCTGAAATAATTTCAGCCTAGTTCAAAGCATTTTGACCTGGATTGAATTAAAATGACCTAGTTAAAAATCCGTTTTGCCTAGAGCTCAGATATTTTCAACTTTGTTTGAAGCATTCTGATCTGGATTAAATTAAATTGACCTAGTTTGAAATAATTTTTAACCTAAAATTCATCTCAACCTGCAAATATGCAAAAACCAACATACCATTGACTTTGTCTTTGGAAGTGGTTTGGGTGACCCACTACCACTTGTGGTGCCTGCAGGAGTGGTTTTTAAAGGTGGTGTTGCTGGTCTACCTGTGTGTGCTGGCCAATTACCTGGCATGGGGCTCCTGTGTGAAATGTTGATTGGTGGGTGGCCAGATGGAGGAACGGCCATTTTCAGTAAAACTGGAAGTCCATCGGCACTCTTGCTGTAGTGATCTATTACATGGGGGAGTGTCTCAAACAATGGACCATCATCAATATAAAAGAATCTATCAGCCTGGTGAATTAAAAAAAGATAAAACTTTCTAGCTTGGGGTCCAAGGGATTTTTTAGGGATGAAATTTTGCCTGAAGGCAATTTAGGAATAAAGAAAATGTGTGATTTTAAAAGTATTGAAAAGATTTTTGTAAAAAAGAAAGAAAAATGGAAAAACTTTTGGAAAGAATTTGGGAACAAGTTAAATTAGAATTTGAGTAGATAAAAGTGCAAGAATTTAATGTACACAAAGTTCAGATAACAAAGTTAAGAAGGTTAAACATTCAATCATAAAAATAAAATGCATTATTAAGATAGAAAACATATTGGTCAACAATAATTTTATACATAAATTGATACCGATTTTCCAAAACTTTTATGGTTTTTCATGGTCTCTTGTATAATGTGCATCAATCGTAATTAGCCACTGCTAATTATCTTCAAAAAATCTCAAATATCAAGCAACGTCTCTGCTGTCTCAACTTACTAAAAATTTTGGAGTAAATATTGACCTAAATCTTGTACAAATTAACAAAATACTACTTTTGATCACTTGTAAGAAACAGCAAGAAGAGCCTGCAGGAAAAGCTACACTAAAATGTACCTATCCCAACTTTAATTATACTTGCAAAGAAGAAAACACAGTAGTTTCTCTCAACGATCCTGCACAAAATACAGCAGTGTGAATTCAAAAGTTAGTGAACACATGGCAGTAAGTGTCACTTGGCACTATTGATCTGCTGAACAAAACTGAAATCTCTTCTTGCCTGGCTCAAGAGAAAACTGATTCCCTTTCGACTAATATCTGCTACCAAAGTAAACTTAAAGTAGAGTTATTCTTACTTACTTATAATGCACTTACACAACTGATGACAAAATGGCTTTCTGCCTAGGTACCCACAGTAGCCACAAAAACGGTTGGTATTTTTTTGGAAAAAGATTTTTAAAGCACAGATTTTTTCGGCTTATAATATGAACCTCTTTGGGGAACCCGTCCCCTCCCTCCATCTGAAAAAATATTGGAGTGGGGCCAATGGGGTTTTAACCTTTTTCAAATAATATTTTGAAGCACAACTGGAATACGTTAATTTTTGTCCAACAACTAATAACATCTTACCTATACCTGGTAAAAGGTTCAAATCATTAGAAATCCTGACAGTTTGTATAATTTGTAGGTAAACATGCAAAAATGGATGATGTAAACACACCCATAGGAAATCGATTCTGATTTGAGATAGAGCTGTGTGTCTGTTGAGTAGAACTTTCTGTAAGATGAAAATTGTATGGAAGCTGTGTGATAAAAGTTTGATTCATTAATTTTTAGTATTATTACTATTATTATTATTATTATTATTATTATTAGATAGTAATTATGATTTTGCATCAACAGGACTCCACTATAATATCATTAACTGAGCATTGTATAGAAGCTGTGTGATATAAACTAGATTCATTAAGTATATATTATTATAAGTATATATTATTATTTTTATTTTTAAAACCATGCACCTGCACAACGGCACACACTCATAAGAATCCTCACTGAGAGGGAAATGAGTAAAATGGAAGAAGAAGACAAAGACGAAGATGACGCCGACAATGATGAAGACGACGATTTTTAAAAAAAATCTAAATCATACTGTTTTTTAACCATTAAAACCGATGTAACATATATTACTTACAAAAAAGTCTGAAAACCCACTGGTCAGTGAAAGTAACAAATGAAAAAGTTAGAAAGAAAACAAGATTGGAGAGAATAAGGGCTGTACAAATAAAAGCACGGAGGCGGAGATGGATTAGAGATGTATTGAGAATGAAACCAGTTTCGTTACCAAGAACTGTGCTAACACGAACACCTGAGAAGGGATCAGAAAAGGAAGAGGGGTCGTCCGTGCATGAGGGAAATATGGATAATAATGTAAAGAAAGAGATGTGAAATGAGTATCAGAACTAACATGGGCAGAGGCAGAGAGAATAGTCATAGACAGAATGAGAGGGAAAGACACAATAAAGAGCTTTAAATACTCCTAGTTGGAGTGAAAAACTAAGAAGAAGAAGAAGAAGAAAAAGAAGAAGAAGAAGAAGAAGAAGAAGAAGAAGAAGAAGAATTAGAGATTTTGTATCAACAGCGCTCAATTATATTGGTAAAAAAGGCAACTGTACTGAATATTTTATAAATTCATTGTAGTTGTGATTTTTTATAATTAAAAAAGAGAAACATGAAAAAATCTTATGCTGTCCACACACCCTTGATCTTATCTGGTAGTGAAATATCTGCTTGTTCAAGGACAATGATAACACATAATAGCCATGTTCCCTTGTACTCAGTCTCACAAGAAACAATCCATCCATTGCACCCCATCTTGTCAATTCAGCTACAGCACCCTACAAAAAGACATTAAAGTAAAAAGAAGCAGTTAACCTTTTCAGCCCCGACGATTTATCAACATCTAACTTCTCCTTACATAACTCAAACAGAAAGTATAACTCATAATGAGAAATAAGTAATTGATCAAGTGAAAGCTGCGGAAGTTGAAAAGCAAAATTCTCCCAAAATGCTTCAATAGAAAATATGGAGCTCAGTTGGGAGAATTTACCAACACATCATTTGCATTGCTTGGGGCTCAAAGGGTTGAGCCAAGTTAACTCGTGCATTTGAGATTGAACACTTGCATTGAAAAATAATATCATTAAAGTGTAAAAACAATATTAATACTTTATACCTTGTGACAGAAAATCCTGTTTCATTACAGGCTGGATATATTCATGAATGCATGATCAGTGACATAATTATATTAAGATTATTGTACCTTTCTGTCCAAGTTTTCATGCAGCCAGTGCATAGGAGATGTCTTTGGAAGTGGCAGAGGAAAATTATCAATCAAATCAGCAATATGAAAATGTTCATAGCGCAAGGCTAAATCTCTTGGAGTGTCACCATCTGTCGTCCTTGGATGAAGTGCTGCCCCAAGTTCTATCAAGGTTTGTACACACTCTTCATGGCCTCGAGCCGCAGCTTCATGCAGTGGCACCCATCCACCCTCCGAACACCTTTCCTGCATGTCAGCATGTCCTTGTTGAACAAGGATGGTACATGTTGATGCGAAACCTCCATTACAGGCATTCTGAAAAAATAGAATCTCTGTGATCTCATCACTGGTGTTTTTAAAAATTTCAAGTAAAAGAAAGTAAGAAGTAAAGTAATGTATTTATATATTTTTTTTCTTGTACTTTTTAGTACTTTTTTTCCCTTCGGTTCAAGTACTGATTACTAATCTATCAGTATATTTACTCTGAAATGTTTCTGGTTACCTGGCTCGATTAGCCCCACAATGTTATTCCAGGTAACCAGCACCTTCACTTGATCTATTAAAATATATGTATACTGTAACACACAAACGGTGAAATAAAGTACTTGTTGTTGAACACCTTTCCCATATGATGTTCATGGGTTCTTTACAATGATCGTTTACCCCCAGTGGACAGGAAGCATATATATAGGCACCTCTGGCAGCCCACTTCTAAGTGTTCCATGTATGCTGGTACTCATTTTACCAACCCCGGAAGGATGGAAAGCTGAGTTAAACTTTAGTGGGAATGAAGGTCACCCAAATATTCAATCCTCGACCAGGCCAGGGATCTAACCGGGGACCTCAGGGTTGGAAGGGTGAAATTTTAACCATGCGCCAACCACTCCACTGTAAAAACTACATTTATAAATAAGATTTATATATTAAGTACAAAAAATTAGTACCTTTTTTAGTACATTTAACGCTTATGTAGATTATATTTCTGAATAGTGCCACAGTATCTATGTCTGTTGCTTAGTAGTACAAATGGAAAGAATAAATAAATTCATATTGGTATCTGTCCTGAGCAGGAAACAAACCCACATCTCCCTGTTTTCTGATCATCAGGGACCACCATGCTGGCAATGTAGCAGTTTCATGATTGGTTGAGTTGGTTAGTGTGTGAGGATTCCTGGACTCAATATGATGGTGTAATGGTTAGCACTCCTGATTGGAAAATAGAGAATGTGGGTTCAATTCCTGCTCAAAGTTTTATACCAATTTTTCTCATGAGTGTATCTAATCTAAAGCCACAGTTTACCACGACTTATTAAAAGTCAAAATAAGCAAACTTTACAAAAATTATTGTCAACATCTTAATTTGCTGAAGCAATCAACCTTTTCCAAAACTACTCTAGGCTAGTTGTTCAATAGCCTAACCTAGGGTTAAAATGTTCATCCATATTTCTATAAATTTTCATTCTCATAATTTTACAGACTTATTTGGGCTATAGTTTTGGGGATTGACAGTATTTTAAAGATACGTTAAATCTTTAGTTGATAAGAAAATTTCTCTTTGACTTTTGGCTTAAAGCAGAGCAAAAGTTAACCAGCTTTTGAACAGAAGAATGAATGATCACTTCACAGGTTCTGCCAGTGAGATGTTTGTGAATAATGTGAACTCAAACTGTTTTGCCTGGAAAACGGGTTAACATAAGCATCTACAACACTGAACTGCAAAGATTTTCTATGAGGAAGTGTAATTTAATCTGGCATGGTAAAGTTACACACAGATGTGAACATGAAACTTTCTCATAATATTATACAAATTATAAGGCTCTTATTTTAAATGGGAGACAGCTTCACTATTTGTCTAGACATTGCATCAGCTAAAATGTCAAGTTATTTAAATATGCATGTAAATCATTTCTCAATAACTTGTAAAAGAGTTTTTAATGTATAAACAATTAACTTTCTTTAGAAAAAAATTGCCAACACTTGTCAACATATTTTGATTCAACACTTTAAATACTTCCCATATTTAATTCCATAAAGACGTTAAAAATAAAATATTGATGATCGCTGGGATTTATTGTATAATAACAGCATCAGCAGAACTTCCAGGAATTACTGGTTTTCATTTTTTCTTAAATAAAAAAACAACGTGGGATTATTTTCTTCCAGGAGTTTGTCTGGATGTAATTTGCCACAAATCTCAGATAAAGGATTTGGACCAATCATAGCACTTTTCATGGCAAACAATTAGAGGTTTAATCTGTAAAAATCAGGTTTCTAAATTCTTATGTTTTGCAGCAGGAAGTGAATACTTCGATCAGTTATTCTATTCAAGGCACTGCAGGCGCCATTTATAACTCAAGCGTAATAGCTTTATTTTTCACAAACCTAATACAGCACACGCCGAGTCGCTACTTGACACCAAACAAATGTGGACAATAAAACAACTATTCATTTTCAATGCATTACCATTAATGGTGTTGAGCCGCTATTGTCTCTGCTCTTCACATCAGCTCCAGCTTTCAGAAGCATCGATACAACACCATCGTATCCTCGACTGGCGGCTTCGTGAAGCGGACTTGCGCCGTGTTCGTTTCTTGCATTAACGTGCAATGGGTTCTCTTTTAAATATTTACGAACCAAACTAGAATTCCCCTCTACACAGGCATTGTGTAAAGCTGTCTGAACACCCCGTTTACGAATTGAGCTAGGGGGTGGGCCTCCTTGACAATAAGATGTTAAACGAATTGGAAGACCGTCTGCATCGTTTCGATAGTATTCAACTAATGTATCGAGTCCCTGAAACACTGGTCCATCATCTATGGAGAAAAATATACCACCGCGACTTTGGATCTGAAAGTGTAAAGCTTGGTTTTCGTGCCATAAAGATAGCACAAAATCACCCGGGACTGTTTTGCTTTCTCGCACAAGAAATACACCTTCCTTCTTCCCGTGTGCCGATAGAATGTTCAACGCATTTTCTCGTGATATTTTGCCGTGAAACCAGCGACTATCGTCGTTGCCGGCCATGTTGTAGGAACAAATTAACTCATGCCATTGTTTAAAGAATTATTAAATAGAAATTTCCCAGTTTAGAACAGAACACATAAGTATGATATATAACTGATTCTTCGATTTTGCAGGATGTCATAGTACCCTCTATTTATAATATGTCCAAACAGGAAACGAAAGATCACGGTCAGTGTCGCCTGTCTGCTCAACAGTCAGAAATACGATCATGTGTCACTGAGCTGATCAGTGGAAATGCAGCGTTTCCTCGACCTTTGACTCTTTGGCTAATGATTCACTTACTAATAAAAAATTACTGAAACACTATCGGTGGTCGTTGTTTTGCGGTACTGACGTACATCACACAAGGAAATTCACTTCTTCCAAGTTTACACTTCCATTTTTGAAGCACAACGATTTATCACGACGAGGGGAGGGACAATTATTTATGCGCCCGCGATCATTCTTAAAGTCAGTTCCACACATGCGCGTTCGTGCCATTTCTATGGCAACTTGGTAAATTCAAAATGGATGATCAACAGTGTTTTGAACAATCAAAACAATTTTGTTCTGTAAACATTCCAATAATCGTGCGCTAAAGGAGCTCTGTTAAGAATACTTTCAGTATGTCAGGGTCCAATGCAACGACAGGTCAGGGAAGAGTGATAAGAACAGTTGTGCCAGGAAATCGATCGGCCGAAGAAATTTACGAAGATGAAGCACATCAAATTGTAGATGAAGCAATTGAAAATGCACTGCACAGAATTGGGTCCCATGTAGACATCGATAAGATTGATCAGAATCAGCCAGCGGAAGAGGAACCGGTCGTGGATCCAGAGACGGGATTCGTTATCCCCAATGTTAAGTGGATGAGTGCTGAGAACTTCAGCGTCGCCGGAGGTTTGGAAAAAATTGAGGAGTTTATTAAGGCAAGTTAAAGCTTAAATCTAAATAATCAGTAATGTTTGAAAAATTGTAGAATATTACACATTATTTAGTTCTTTATTATAAATTTTGAGAAATAACAAACGGAAATCCGGTGTGCTAAGTACTGTACTGAAGCGGACTTACAACCAGAATTCAAAAACAGTGCTTTTCTGCCTCGATCAAAAATGAAAATTGAAAATACCAATTGCAAGTATTAATTAGAATGAAATCACTGGTCAAGTGAGTAAGCTTTAAGCAGCGGCCCAATCCTATTGTTGTTCATATGTGCTGAAATGTAAAATGATATATAAAATAGGGATGCAGATTAAAAAGGGATAGGATGCCAGGGAAGTGTGTGTGTGTGTGTGTGTGTATGTGTGTGTGGCGTGGGGAATGGTGCCTGGCTACCCGTGTGACCATAGTGCCCAATATAGTGGCTGCAATTAAGTCCAGGTCATTGGCACGTATGTGCTGAACTTGTGAGTTTATCATTCAAAGCCACATCCCACAAGCGTTATGAGCACTTTCAAACAACAAATATGTTCATTTCAGATGTGAAAATTTCAATTTTTTGAGGTAAATGTACCTAGTAAAAATGATTTGTATCAAAGTATATTATTCATGACATGTACGAATACATGCATACTGTAGTTGCAAGTCACACATTTTGTTTTTGCATTACAGACATGGGAACGAGACAGCAGCTGGTTGCACTGCATTGACTTTCTTCGAGAAGAAGATCATCCTTATAGTTACAGATATCGCTATGCAGTTAGATGGAGCATTCCCACCAGAAGAAAACCCATCCCTCGTGCTACAGCATCTGTCTATTTTACCATGGAAGTTAGCAAGTTTAAACCAAAGGTCAGAATTAAAACTGAATGTTATTTAATCATTCAATCAATTATCTAACATGGCCATATTGGTATTGTCTCAAATTTTTTCCTATTCCACTTCGAATTAGGGATATCATGCAGAATATGCCTCCCTTGCCACTTTTTAGGGTTTAGGGTTGGCTTTACTAAACCCTCTCGCCCAAAACAAAGTTTATAGGGAGGCATATTCTACACAGTATCCAAAAGAGTTAGTAAAGCCCTCCTCCTCATGCACATATTAAATTTTTTAGTACAAAAAGTATCACTTTGTGCAATCATAATATTTGGCAAAATACTCTGTTTTTATTTCTTTATAAATTAATTACTTATTTAGTTAGGATTGTAGTGTCATTAGTTTTTTTTTTAAAAAAAAAAAGTTGGTTCTCATTTGAAAGAACCATACATCTTAAAATTGTTAAGAGAAAAGAAATTTTGGATATATTTTATACATGTGGGGGAGTGGAACCTGTCTTGGTGACAAAAAGGTCCTCTCCCACCTTCATAGATTTCTTCTCATTCTGTATTTCTGTTAATTGTGAAAAGTACATAATTACAGTCTTGTCTTGTCATGTTTCGAAATGTTCTACTTTACTTCTGCTCAAATTTTTAGCACAGCTTCTCTGAAATCTCTAAAACAAGGAATTGAAAGCCTTTTACAAGGTTCTTGCCAAGGTAAAAACGAAAAAATTAAGGAGTTTTCAAGGAGTATAATTTACTGTTTATTATAAAATGTATTTTGATATCCTTACAAACGTCATTTGAAGTGGTATTGTAAGAGAGAAACTTTTATAGCTAATAATGTATATTTTTTATTAAAGCTAAATCCTTTTACGAGCCTAAGTGGCCCATGGAGCCGGTGCTTATCCCCGGTTTCTGTAGTGTTAAGCGGA
>JAOCPT020490816.1:0-12551 GCA_026546935.2 Palythoa grandiflora
AAAACTCTGAACACCACTTGACGTCACAACTGTGCTAATTTGCATATCAGGAAAACCAAAATATCTTTGGAAGGAAGCGTGGAGTTAAAATGCCGTGAACGCCTTTTTTACTCATTTTTGAATGGGCTTGTTTTAATGCAATAAAACTTTTCGTGTCATAAGGCACTTTAAGGTTGCGTTTATCTGCGTTTACAATGCAGAGTTTCTAAGTTGAACGCAAACTACAATACTTTGTTCCTGCAGTTTATGCTTTGGCGCGTTTCATTATCGACCATTTAATGTTGAACTTTTTCCAGCATGTTTTAATTTCCAAACGTGTTTAGATAATGCTGTGCTGTTTGCAAGATTTTCGTGTTTAAATGTGCGCCTGATGTTCACTTTTGTTTCTCAATCAGAGGTAATTGCTTTCGCTATGCTGATTAAGTTTTAAGCGAGAAAAGCTTCATCGAGGGGCTGGAATTTTTGTTTCTGCAGTTTGCAACGAACTGGGTTTTAAGATCTTCTTATTGTGCCACGTTCTCCGTGCAACTGTAACGATTAAAAACCAATATTTCTTCTATTCTAAAACCTGATACTTTCAAATACAAAAACAAGACTTCTATTGATTGTAACTCTACAAATGAATACAATAATACAACACAATAACTTTATTTAAACAAGAACACGGAAGTGCTGAGAGTAATTAGTCTTTTTGTGGAAACTATAAATAAAACAGAATATTACATGGTGCTTGGAGAAAATAATTTATATAGCTTCCTGTTGAAAATCTCTCAATGACTTGTTCACTGCAATCACTCGCAAAAAAAACCTTTACAACTCAATCAGAAAGCTTGTATCGCAACTATAAAATATCCTCTATTTAACCCATTCATCTTTACCAAGTTATCAATTTCCAACTTCATACAGCGATTCGCACAAAACAAGTTGCTTTTAACGCTAACCAAGAAATCAATAATTCCTCAAGAAGTCTTAAGTCGAACTAAATTAAAATATGGTTCTGATTACGCAGATGTCAATTGAGTATAAAATCTAAAGGAAATCAAAATATACATCAAATACGCCAACAAAAGCAGGTTTTCTCTATATGCATTTTCAGATCGAACTTGACAAAAGCGCGACATTTATGACAGCTTTACAATCGTTTATGTTCCCATTTGTGACAGGATCTGACCAATCACAGCGCTCCGTTGTTGTAAACATCGAGCGATTATCACCCGTTTCCAGGCTCCTCTTTCTTACGCCAAATATTTAAACTCGATGCGACTTGGCCATCGAGTACGCAAGGAAAACTCCACATTAAAAGAAAACTTTTGAATACTTGTCCAACAAGATACAATGTCGCTCATTCATGTGATGGATTTAGCAACAAAAGGTAATGCTAAAAATTGTGCTATTAGAAATAAATATATATTTTTAATAAACCCATACGGAGAACAAAATTTATTTTTCTAACGATAGGAAATCTCGAAACAGATTTGAACAGAGTATGTGCCGAGTATTTCTCAAAGTCTAAGCGATTACTAACAACAAATCGTAGCTAAGATTGGAAACTATACGGTTACAATTTCTTAATTTCTCAGTTTATTTACAAAAACCATATGAGTATACAGAACTCCCAAACTGTAATTTTTTACAATTCAGATATGCATATTTATTCTAACCAATCTTTTTCTTTGCAAAATCATGTCATAAATAACAAACTGGTTGAGTTTGTAGTATTTTTAATTTTTACCGAAGTCAAAAGCTGCTAAATAAGCGAGGTTCTGTAAAAATAATGATTTATAATTTTCAATGTCTTTGCGCTAAAATCAATTTCATTTATAGGGCTGTTTGCGCTCTTCGTCCTAATAAACCAACAACTGAGGGTAGAAGTTGGAAAATATTAACAGAAATTCAAGTTTAAAGTATAAGGGAAATAACGCGGCATTATATAGTCCCCTTTTTTATTTAAAGAAAGAATGGGAACAAATTGGGCCAAAATAAGAAAATGTGCAGGCAACTTTAGTATATTTTCCTGGAAAACCTAAACCAATTTAACTTTCATTTCCCATATATAAACAACGTATATCAGTAATTAAAAACAACTCTGCAGTCTCATTGAAAATGAGTAAATAATAATAATAATAATAATAATAATAATAATAATAATAATAATAAAATATTGTATTACTTCGTATTACAACAGCCTTAGAATCACTTTTAATCAGCTCTTCAAAAACTGTAAGACGTGGTATTGTACCTCAAGAAACGTACACCAGTAACGTAAACTAATTTATATCAACTTCTGAAAAATTAACAATAATTTTGTAACCTTGAATATTTGATGTTTGCTGTACAGCAGTTTAAACTAAAGACACGTATTGTTTTAAAGATTTGGCTCAGGTCTGCTTCAATATTTTCTGCATTAATGTCGAACTGTTTAAACAGTCGAAACTACCTAAATCTTAAGGCAGCTTTTCCGTCCTTCAATCTTCTGCTTAACCCACAACTATTTATGTATTTAATTATCAAATTATTTTTTTGTTTCTGTTATTGTGTATATGTGGAAAGCGAAATAGGCACCAAAAATCAAAACGCGGGACTCTTATTGAATCATGGCGTGTTTATTTAAGGTTTTAATCAGAAAAACAAAACAAGTTCAAATCGCTTTCTGAATTTACAGAGGTTTGTCGCTTTCGTTCACAACTCATATATTATGTTTACTTTGGATGTTTAACGATTCTTTCATATCTAAACAAAATTTAAGCGGCGCCTATGTTGATCCCAGATAAGCCACAATTCCGTTGTTTTCGTATATTCAAGAACTAACACTGATTAAAGAGAAATGTGGTTTTGCGCAAAAGTAATCAGCAATCAACTGTCAGTTTGACGGCATAAAATTAATTTTACCAGCATATTGGAGGAAGAAAAAATGACGTAACGATGTAAGCAAGTCATGCAAATTCTTCCAGTGAATGTAATAAAAAGTTTTTCTTAAAGTGGAACTGAACCCTAAAATCGACCTTTTTCAAACAAAATCATTAAAAGTGTGAAAACAATATCTAAAAACTTTTTCCTCGTGTCGCGCTGATTTTCCAACAAATTTGAGTTTAAAACACGTTACGCGCCGCTTTGTATCCGTGCGGCTCAGAAATAGAGTCAGCGGAGTAAGAGTGAGGCTATGACGTAAGATATGGGGAAAATCTATAAAGATCTTTTAAAAACTTCAAAGGTTCAACATTGAAGCAAGACATCACACATAATTTAAATTTTCTCTTTCACTCTTGACTACGTACGCAAGCTTATGACAGCTATAACAGTACAAACGCTCGCTTCTCCATAACCTACGTCACACAATACCTTCGCTTACCGCTCACTCAACGACCACAAATCGCCCGAAAAACGCACATTTAAACCAGAATTCTCGGAAAATCAGCGCGACACCAAGAAAAAAAATTAAATAAGGCATCCACACCTTTAAGGATTTTATTTAAAAAAGGTTGATTTCAGGGTTCAGTTACCATTTAAAAATTTTTGCTTTGCTGGTCATACCACAATCACACAGACGTTGGTAACAATGTTTCTATAAAGGTACCTTTCAATGGTCTTTTAACTTATTACCAGGCGTGCAGCTTTAACACAAATCTGTATTGACAGGATTGCCGGGGTTAGCAAGAATGGCGAAATAGACCTTACGGTGTATTAATACGAACAAAAAAATCCTCCAATTTGTCTCGCAACATTGCTGCGAAACAAACTGAAAAGCGATGCGCGTTTTTCCACCTGCGTAAAAACTTGTCTCGCAGCAACATTAGGCTGCTGCAGTTGAGTGAATCCTGACTTTTGATTGGCTAATACGGCCACGTGACTGCTCGCGATGTTATCTTGCGATTATGCGCGTTTTTCCACCTGCGTACAAACTTGTCTCGCAGCAACGTTAGGCAGCTGCAGCTGAGTGAATCCTGACTTTTGATTGGCTAATACGGCCACGTGACTGCTCGCGATGTCATCTTGCTGCGAGACAAGTTGATCGTACGTGCAGCATCTACAAAATTTATTGCAAAAAGTACAACGACCTACTCTATGTATCAAACTTATTGGTTCGACCTGCATGAGCTTGTATTGCGAGACAAGTTTGTACGCGTTTCAACCTGTTTCACAGCAATGTTGCAAGACAAGTTGGAGGAGTTTGTTGCACGCATTGACCGCACCTTAAAAAATTGGGAGAAACCGCTGCAATCGCCAAGTAGCAAGCAGTAGTAACTTGATTATTTTCAACAAGCAATCAAGAATTTTGTATGCATGAATGAGTTAACTCAAAGAAGCCTTGATTGTACAAAAAATATCTTCTTCAAGGGGCTTCAAAGCCTCGAACATCTACCAACCAAACTTCGTGACGTACAAAAACATCAAATACTTGTGTCAATCCTGGTTTAACACACCACTAAGATTTTACCTTGCAAAGTCTTCAGAGTGCATGCGCAGTAACATACTCTCGATATTTCGCTGTATTGCTTCAACCAGCGGATGGATTGCCTGGTTCATCAACGCCACCACACCCTGCAAGGCAATGACAAGTTCTACGTAATTCATAAAAGTCAAAGTCCCATTAACATACAACATCTTACAAAAATTCATGGTTGGGTTTATCGTTTATTAATAAAAAAAATACACTATAGGGTCGGACTGACTGAATTTGGTGTTAAAATTACAATGAACTAAACTCTATCCGTAACTGGGTGAAGCCGCAATTAACAACTTTTTTCTATTTGTCCACTGGTTAGGCATGGTTCAGATCATAGTGTGTCCGAAGGGAAGTATCACATTTTGCATCTTCTCGCACGACTGCATTGTGCATGTATTCAAGACCGCTGTCCCATGTGTACTGATCATGCCGTTGACCCGGGAATTTCACCCATTCGAGGACGTTTTCACTATTGATTCCTGCCCCTTCCTTGCCCCCTTTCTGGGAATCCCTAGTGAAAGCCCCCGGGGAAAACGGAAAACGGATTCCCTGGGGGACGAATTCCCTACGACACCGGTACAGATCTGTACAGTTTCCAGCAAAAATTTGCAAACTATTTACAAAAAGAGAACATTTACTCCATGGAAAATATTACATAAATGAATATTTAACCCAGGGAGAGTATTATATTGGACAATGAATACCGTATTTTATAGTCCCCTTGGCTGAGTAGTTCAAACGCTGGCTAACTTTGACCTAGAATTAAGGTCAAAATTTAAGAAGCGGCAATTTCTTCAAGGAAAAACTTACGGTTCTTATAAACTACTTTCCAGCTTTTCCAAGGAAAAAATCGTTGACCCCAAAATACAGCTTAAATAAGTCTATTAGGTTAAACACAAGAACATGGATTAAAAATTTAGCCATGGAATAGCGTTGATCAGCTATGGAACAACTGGGCCGTGGGGACTTTAAAGATGAAATACGTTACTTATACTGAACTCATCGTCCATTTTTCATTTCACTTGTAGACTTACATTCTACTTTATTAGCATGCACTAAAATGAATTACGGTACAGCTGCTGTAGAAATGCTGAAACAAACTGTTGAAAAAAAAACTGTTGAAAAAAAACTGTTGGAAAAAACTGAAAATTCGCCATTCTGCTGTTTCGCCACTCGCAAAACGGTAGGAAAATAAAATTTCGTACCCGCCCTGGTAAGAGATCATCCAAGATTATCTGACATGCAACACGCTTTGGACAGGAATTAAAGCATCTTTCAATGTTTTCAAAACTATAACTTTTTGTTTTCCAAAACTGTTGACAATTGGACATAAGTGGTGAATTAAAGTGAGCGGCAAATTTAGATCTCCAGCGAATGGGAAAACCTAAGCCATCTTTACAGCTACATTACTCCACTGATAATTTGTAATTCGGATAGAAAAATTCTACATTCATAAAGCATAACCTTTCTAATTTCATGTGTAAAAATATCAAACGTGGACCGCAAATATCACGCCGACGAGACTCAAAAATGTGAAGTATACTTTTGCAAAATCAAAACCAGCAAGATGCCTCAAAGTAAGTGCAGCCCACAAGTTCACGAGGAAACCTCTACGCAAGGTCTATTCTCTTCTGAAACGTCACATTGATGAAGCATTCTTCATTATAGCAATTAAACCGGAACTTAACAAACAAGTACAATCGTTTGAACCAACTCTTTTCCCTAAGGGAATCGGTGTTACGTAAATTTATGCAAATATTTCCACATCTGAACAACAACTTTGCAGTTTCTGGTCAGTTTACTCTGACGATGATCTTAATCCTCGAAAACGTTTAGTTTTATCTTAAAACAGTTTTAACTTTTATTTTATATATATTTAAAATAAACAAAGATTGGTTTGTCCAGTGAGAAAACTCGACTCTTTCCAAATGACCAATATGGCCAGACATTTTTTTAAAAAATAAATCTTACAAGGTCTGTTAAAGTCGCTCTGTATTCAACTCAATTTCTTGCCTCTTCAAGTCAGGTAGCCACAAAAACTAGTTCACGAACAATTAAAGGGCAAAACTCTAAACCAGTTAAAACTTAATGTTTTATGATTTCTGGCAGAATCTTTTACATAGCCTTAAATTTATGATGAATCTAATATCTTTGACGTCCTTTAATATGCAAATTTTAGTCAAACAAACCGAAACAAGTTCTGTGCGAGACTCGCGCGAACATTTTGCATTTCGGCGGGAGCTTTTCTCGCCATTCGGTGAGGAACAGCATCTGATTGGCTGAGTACAGAAGAGCCGCCAGAGAATATGAATAGTTGAGTTCAGAAGAGCCGCCAGAGAATATGATTGGCTGAGCAAAGAAGAGCTGCTATAGAGAATATGATTGGTTGAGTACAGAAGAGCTGCTAGGGAATATGATTGGTTGAGTACAGAAGAGCTGCTAGGGAATATGATTGGTTGAGTACAGAAGAGCCGTCAGAGAATATGACTGGCTGAGTACAGAACAGCCAATAGAGAATATGAATGGTTGAGTACAGAAGAGCTGCTAGAGAATATGATTGGTTGAGTACAGAACAGCCGACAGAGAATAGGAATGGTTGAGTACAGGAGAACTCCTAGAAAATATGATTGGTTGAGTACAGAAGCACGGCAAGAGAATATACAAAAATGATGAAATAAACGAGTAAAAAAGTTTGTTTATTGTATTTTTTAACACATAATTGACGAAATAAGAAAATACCAGTTTACGCAAGAAACTCAATTTTATCAATGAATCGCAGTTTGTCAACAGGAGAAACACTTTGACACGTGATCAGGTGAAAGGAATATTGGAGTTTTTTATGCATATTTTCTTTCAGTTTTAGCGTTCGACCGAGACATTTTCATACCACGTAAATACATAAAGCGACGGATCTCTTTAAGGTTGTTATTACGACACCATATGGTTACTATTTTAGCCCTTTTCGCTGTAGAATTTCAGAACCTGATTCATTAGAAAGAAACTGGATCTTTTAACATAAGATGCGTCAAGATAGATCAATCTGCGAGGACAAACAGAAGCAGCTAAACCGCGAAAGACAGAGTGCAACTTAATAAAACGCTTCAGGTAATGTCGCAAGATAAACAGAAGTCAAGAAAATTCTTATTTAGTTTTGGATGCGGTCGTAAAATCAATAGCCGTTAGATTTTTTCATTTTCCATTAAATAAATTTTTCACATTGCCAAAGAGCTAAAATTAACGTAAACTAAATTTTTGATTACTAAACGCAAAATTTAGATTAATATTCAGCAATCTATTTGAAACAAACGGTTTTTTCTCCGGAACTGTTGCCAAAAATTAATTTCCCATGCTGTCATTGTTTATGAGTGTTTTTTTGGTATTTCTACGTGTTCTTCGTAAAAGGTAGACTGTGGTGTTATTGATCACTCAGAGAAAAACATTTGAAACGAATGGTGCGCGGCTTTCACAGGTGTTTCATCTGCCGTGAGCCGTAAACGAACGAATCTTTTGTTTTACTACATTGCATAATTAAAAAATATTATTTGTTGTTCTTCATTTAAACAGGATGACACCTCTCGTTTCGGCCCATTCACATCGCTGGAAATCAAGTTTCTAATAATAAAGCTCTTTACAATTTGCATTGTAAAAGTGATTAATTGCAGGGAAAACGAGAACAAGTGAACAAACGATAACAACATTACAATTTCCCGCAATTTTGCCTTCAATCAAGAAGACCGAAAATTAAGACAAAAAACAGATTGCTTCCAAAACAAAGTTTACATTTAAAGAAGTGGTAAGTAGGGTTTTAATATTTAGTACTCTTCCAATGACGATCCCGATTAGTTTTTTTATCAAACGGTGTCGTGTACACGATCGTTCAATCTCAAAAATATTTAAATTACTACCGCTACAAGAAAAACACGAATTGCCGCTGAAATCACAAATTTTAAAAGTCAAACTAGCAAAAGGAAAATTTGACATTTAACTGACGTCGTTTACCAAACGAAATAATTGCAGTTTCTCGTTTCGTTACTTGGGTAACTCAATTCTTTGATTTTGAACACGCAGTCAATCAAATTTCTATTTTAACTCCCGCTAAAAAAAGGTTATCGAAAGATTAGAAGTAAGACTGTTATATGAAATATAACCTTATTCAAACTGAACATATTTCGTATAACACTATCCTTGTCATTTTAACATTTTGAGTTTAAAGGTAACAAGTTTAAAACAGCGCAAAATACCATTCGCGTGGTCAAAAATATAGAGCTCTTCCCGACCATATGTAAAGATAAAATCATATTCATTTCTACTACAAGACTAAATTATAGCAAAATATACAATGAAATCTAATTACAAGAGCTTGAAAGTTGCGTGAACGCTACAAATGTTAGATTAAATCTTCGGAGATTTACTGAACTTTTATATTAGTTGATGAACTATTCGTGGAAACCATAACTATAAGAAAGAAAAGCTTGATTCCTAGAATTTGATTATATTTGTTTTTCTGTTTTTTACAAAAATAGCAATTTGTGAATTCGTACGTCACTTTACCGCCAACGCGTCAGTTCACGGCGAGCCGACTTTCTCGATCTGCTAAGAATTTTACATGAAACATTTCGTACATCTTTTTTAAAAAGGGGGGAAAAGATTCTAATGCTTGAGATTAAAAAGGAAATGAATAAATGGCCACTGAAGATGTTTCTTTACATCAGATCATACAAGCTAGTGCTATAATTTTTACTATCAAAATCAGATTCAATCGGCACAAACTATTTAACCTCCATAAAAATAAAAATAAAAAGACAATTAGTTAATCACAAACATTTCAAAAATTTACCTACAAAATTTTGGAAGGAAACAAGCGTTTTACGCTTTAGTTACTCTTCTTCGTACTAAGTCTTGAGTTCGATATAAAAGACATTCTAGAAACCTGTTCGCCATTCACAAGGCTGTTTGTATTGTTTATCAAAATCCGGTTTCAGACATGTGGAAGTAGTGAAGAAAAGAAAACATGTTTTGTCAGAAAAAACATTCCTAATTATTCTAGTTGGAGTTTCCGGTGCTTACACACTCAAACTAATAAGTAAAAACTGAGTTTCTCTACCTGATAAAACAGTTGGGAATAGAATTCTAAATATTTCTTGAATTGCGCGCGAGCAAAATTATTGTCACTGATTTAAACTCTTTGGTTTAGTTGCCTCTGAGTCTTTTTCACAACAAACTTGATAAAATTAAAAGGAGCAATGTTTATATTGATTTTTATGATTTTCAACCAATCATTTCATTCTGAGTGCAAACAAAGGGTAACCTCTTTGTCGTTAAATCTTAGGCTTCCTTCTGATAAACAGCTGGAAATTCAAAACAAACAAACATTTTAGAAAGTATTTATGCTGCACTGATATTTTAACCAACCATACTCAAGATCGCAAAACTATTCGACGTTATAAAAATAACCTGTTTAGGAAGCAACAAATATTCTACTTTCCACAATTCTGATTTTGGCGGTTGTGTTTGATCCTGTGACGAGACACGTCACGTCAGAGTGTACTCTCTCAAATCAAATCTCGTATGCTGGTGTGATGACGGCCAATTACGAACACCTAACCACAAGAATCTGTCTACCAAATACGCCATTCTGAGCAGATGCTTGGATCAAAAAAATTCTGCAACAGATTTCATTATCAAATTCTCTGAACAATATGGACCCGTGCCTTTTCCACGAGTACAGTCGTAAGTACAGAAATCTACTTTAACTCACATTTCGTTAAAGAAATATCCTTAAAGAAGAATTGAAATTTTTGTTACTTCACTTCAAAATTGAGATAAACAATTTTTTCAACTGTTGACTGTACTGTAAATGAAGTATTTTCTGTGTACTGAGGAAAGTGCTTCTCTTATTTGTCAATAAGTTTTCTTCAGCTTGAAATCAGACGATCGCGAATAAACCACAGCAAGATATTTGTATTCCAAGACAAAACTTATAACATCATTATTAGGGATATCAATATATTTGGGCTATATAGTAACTAAATACTAAGTAGTTCAGTTTTCCGGCTTTCACAGGCCACTCGATAATCTTCACGCTTTAAAAAGGGTGGACTTGTTCCATTTGATTTCAAGTGTAAGTAAATAAACTGAATTAAAATTGTGTAACCCGACCCGTAACCGACTCCAGTCAAAAAATTGTAGGACGCAAACAACAAACCGGCAAACAAAAATTGATGTATCAACTGTTGCGACCATAAACCATAAGCATTCCAAACACATCTAAGTTTTTGAAGTACATTATCTCACGAATGTTGTGGTGTTTATAATTCTCGGACTCGCAAAATATGAATCAATTCTCTGTGATTATTGAAATCGCGGTCTTTCGTCTTGCTTTCACATGATATTATTATCAATGACAATGGTCTGTATTCAAATAATCGAACTTACAGAACAGCCAATGGGAAATCGAGAATATGTTTTTCTGAGAACAAACATCAAGTGCAATTTTAATTTTAAATGTTTTGTGGGCGACAGTTTTAAATAAGAAAGTATCACATACACCGTATCTTTGTGGTAGAATACAAGACAGTAACCGTATCTTTGTGGTAGAATACAAGACAGTAACCGTATCTTTGTGGTAGAATACAAGACAGTAACAGCAGTGAAATTCTAGTTGATGTGGTGAACCTCAAATATAGCTGGCTGCTTCTAACTGTTGCATACAGTGCAACACTGCTAAAACCAATCGATTATATTCAACCGAAACCAAAAATCCCCTAAAATCCTTTGTTATAGTTTGTTCCAAACTACCGTGTGTGGGTTTTCTAAAAGCAGATGGTACGTCACGGGAACACATCCAATTAATCCTGAACTTTAATGTGTAAATGAGAAAAACATGTTGAAAAACATTTACATCAACAGGAAACAAACGAAGCTTATTTTATAATAGTCAGTGTGTTAAAACAAGCTAAAAGAAATTGTACTCGCTTTCTAAGCACTCGTAGCTTCTGCTTGGCCAACAGTAGAAATAAAAAGTAGAATGTGGAAAACAAATAGTAGTAATAGTTTTCCGATTATAGTCGAAGTATGTATCGAGTTATGTCTTATTTTGATTGGCTGCGACGTTTCACGATGTGTACTAAAAAGATGAATGAATAGATTTGGGCTTCCTGTGGTGCTTCACTCAGTACATAAAGTACAATGTATTAATTTTATTGTACTCATTTACGAAAACTCAAACACGATAACAATGGCTTCTGCCCTACTGTTACGTTTACGTGTGCTTATCTCCGGTTTCTGTAGTGTTTAACGGTTTCTGTAGTGTTTGACTCCCCCTGGACGGGACACTAATCCATCGCAGGTTAGCCCCCAGCAGAAGCTGGTACTCATTTTACCTACCACGTAAGGATGGAAAGCTGAGTCACTCAGTTGGCAGATTTGGCGGAAAAGAAGGTCACAGCACTCGGTTGAGCCTGGGGTTGAGCCTGGGAACTTGTAGTTAGAAGGCAGAGACCTTACCACGACGCCAATCACTTCGCCTTAGAGACTCTTAGGTCGATGAGTTAGTGCTAAAACTCTTCTAAAACCAAAACCAATTTTGTTTACCTCTAAACTGGTGTTTATTGCGTCCACTGCTACCTCAGGGGGAGTGTTTAGGCCATCCACAATCTGAAAAATCCATCTTATGATTTGTAACTAAATCGTGAAGTTAAACTTTTATAATCCGTTATTAATAAACGTGTTATACACTTTTATCACTGCATACAATTTCATGTTCAGATTCAAGTTCTAACGTTTATCATAATCGCGTTGTGCGTGAAACAATGATGTAAGCCTTCTGACCACTGTAATCGTTTTATACAGTTTCATACACTTCACCCATTTTAGCAAACACTTATTACTTTGAACTACCTAAGTGTATAAGATTCCATTGTACCTATTATGTTTTAGAGTATCATCATTTTTATAATATTGTGACTGGGACTCATTCTTAGTATTAATATTAATATTAGTATTAGTAAGAGTATTAGTAAGAGTATTAGTATTATTATTATTATTATTATTATTATTATTATTATTAGTAGTAGTAGTAGTAGTAGTAGTAGTAGTAGTAGTAGTA
>JAOCPT020490882.1:0-12550 GCA_026546935.2 Palythoa grandiflora
AAATTTGCTTGAAACTGTTGTTCGTCATTTTCACGTCAAAGCGGTTCAACCCCCAAATCGTGTTTACATGCTAAAACCTGTACCTAGTGCCCGGTTCAACCTCCCACTCTGCTAGGTTGAACCGGCTGCTAGGTTGAACCGGCTAACCGGGTCAGATTTGCACCTCTTCATGTAAACAACAACAAGATTTTGTATGGCGACCGGTTCATCCACTTGCTAGGTTGAATCGGGCAAGAGGTTCAACCTCCTACATGTAAACAGACCCTAAATTAAAAAAATATTTTCGATTCTGTCACGTTTTTGCCACAAAATCGAGCTTTAAATATCCCTCGCTTTCCACGCCCAACGAAGATAAGTCCGAGTCCAGAACAGGCCGTGATGTCACTTCAGGAATCGTTTACTCTTCCCATCAGTTTATTTCAGTATTTCACTGTATTTCCATATGAAACATTGAAATTAAAGGGGCATAATCACGGTGCTGCGCATGCTCCGGAAACTTGAATTTCTAAAATCTGTAACGGGCCGGAGCGATTGAAATAAGTTGTGTTGTCGATCTCAATCTTAAATTATCTCTTTCGTGTTTTTACATCAGTTGTCAAAAATCACTTTTTATGCTTCATAAGTTATCAGCGTATTTTTTTACTTGTGTTATTTTACTGTATTCTTGCGCAAAATCCTATACAATCCACAGATTTCCACATTGACCTTAATTCAGTATGGACGACCAAACCATTTCGAAGAGAGATAATCCGAGCTGCAATGCTACAGCAGTGACTAGGAGATTTGAAACGTCATGGTGTTTGGGTAACCATCGTATTGGTTGTCTTCACGAGCTCAGGAATAGTACTATTGGAAATTATTCCAGTCTCAGTGAGTAATTTTCTCGAGCGACACAGACTTCACGGCTTATCAACTCGCCTTCGAAATGGAGCAGCAGTTCTGTGATAATGTGTTTTGGTTATCGTCTTCTTGTCCACCAATAGCCGTTCGTAACTTCTCGTAGAATTGTAAAAAATGACATATGATGCACAGGCATGCCAGAAATAAAGATAAGTCAGAGAATTTAGTGTTCATAATTGATAATTGATAAATATAATTCTACTTCAAACGCGAAATGCGTGCAATTTACTTTCCTGCACCTAACTGTCAAGCTCATCGCAACTCAACAATTCCTACTGTATACACAAAACTCACTTTATTTTACTTTATCTCGAAAAAAAATTGGAATTTTAAAGCAGGGGATAATCGCTGCGTACGAATACAAGTTTTACTAGTACCGCGAATCGAATACCGAATCAGTACACAGTCAACGATCTTTGAAAGCCGCAATAATTTGCTGGGCCTTAACTTACTAATTTCGTTTGTTGTGGAAACGAGAGGTCGACATTGCTCAATTAATCCTAAATCTTACCTCATATCTTAGAATTTTCACTTTAGCTCAGTTCTCGTCTTCATTTATTCTTGCATTTTGTAAAAACATTTTAAAAAATATGTTGAAGCACTTATTTTTCGTGGTATATCAAATTCTCCGTACGTGATGTCCGAAGAACTCAGTGCACGATCTTGATTGGACGAAAAGAAGAAGAAGAAAAACAATAGCTGTTGTCAGATTTCGGCTGGAGTTTCGATCATGCGTAGAACCGTGGCTATGCCCCTTTAAGAGTCGACGATTCCTGACATGACGTCTCGGCCTGTTCTTTATTGGGCGTGGCCATCGAGGGAACTTTAAAGTTCAATTTTGTAACAAAACAGTTGCGGAACCGAAAAAAAAAAATGGGAATACTTGTTTATTCAATATAAAGTTACTAATAACATAAAAGCACTGTATGCCTTATAGATACTTTACTATAGGTCTTTTCCACAGTCTATATTTCGATCTCCATATAGAAAATCGTTAAATATCCCAGTTACAAATATTTATATTTCTACTGAATGTCTTCATTTTCAAAGTGGGCTATCAAAATTAACTCAAACTAAATTTTGAGATATCAAAACTAACCTAAAGTCGGTAAACTATACTGTATTTACAAGTTACGCAATGCTTTAGAGTGGGATACCGTAGAATATGCCACGAGTCCGGCACCTGAATTTTTCATATACACATGCACGAGCTTTTAGGCGAGTGCGTACACGTACAAAATACAAGTGACAAGTACGAGTTCCATTTTCCACGATATCCCATGAGAAAGCATTGCATAACTAAATTATCCCATGCCTACCTCTACGGAAAATTTTCAGAAATCATCGGAATTATCCAACAGATTTCGGAAAATCTTTGGAAACCACCGGAACTGTTCGGAAAACTTAGAAAAAATTTTAAATTTTTCGAAAGTATTTTCAAATCATTTTTTAAATAATTTTGTGATTTTTGTAAATTTTCGGAAAATCTTCAGAAATCTTTGGAAGTCTTCGGAAATATTCGGAAAATTTCAGAAGTACTTTTTTAAATTCGTTTTCTAAGTAAGTTCGCGAGTATTGAAACTTTTCAGAAACTTTTCTGAAATCTTCGGAAGTGTTCGGAAAACGTCAGAAATCGTCGTAAATGTTCGAAAGTGGTTAGACCTATAAAGGAATGTTCGTCAACACTAATTATTCGCTATTTACTGAAGTAGTTAGGACTTTGTCACGCGCAAGACATGACGGGAACGTTGAGTGAATACTACCCGTTGAATACCGTTAAATATACAACGGCTTACTGGTCTCTGATTGGCTGTATTTCTCTAGGCATGGGATAAATTCAGATTCCAACCCCGAAATGGTGTCTTGGCGTCTTGATGAGAAAAGATCAACAGGATGTGAGTTACTCCACTCTTTTCCTTATTGACCCCGGAATGGAATTGTAACAGCTTCCTCCTTTGTCTTCATCGTAACTGTAGCCGCTTTCATCTTCTTTAAGCATATCCACTGCATAACATCGAAGCAGCCTTCCAAAGGTACTGTGAGTCTTGCTAAATAACGCCATATCTGTGTTGCTGCAGCCCGTCCTCTCGCTCGTACCCGCATACCTGTTTGTACAATACTCGTTCCGTATTGTCTGCAACGTTATACCTGACGTAAAATGGTTAATCATCAGAATACGAGCTCGCAATTTCTATCGGCTGATAGAATGACAAGGGTGTATTTCGATTCATTTTATCAATTGCCTATAGAAATTAAACGCGAGTATTTTAACTGTTCTAGTAATCTCTGGAGAATAAACAACAGAACTACAATAATTTTCGATAAACAAAATGTTAAATTTCAAGCAATCAATGTTGATGATAAACAGTTTTCGCTTGCAAATTAATGTTCTCGGCCGTCTTTCGAGGGAAACTTGTTTACAGACACAGACACAGTGACAGACTCACTCACAGACACAGTGACAGGCTCACTCACTCACAGACACAGTGACAGACACAGAAACTTACAGACACAACTAGGGTTACAGCCAAAGTCACGCTCACTTACAGACACTGAACTAGGGTCACAGTCACAGCCACAGTCACAGTCACTCACCGTTACAACTAGGGTCACAGTCACAGACAGTTACAATCACAGTCACAGTCACTCACCGTTACAACTAGGGTCACAGTCACAGACAGTTACAGTCACAGACAGTTACAGTCACAGTCAGTCACTCACCGTTACAACTAGGGTCACAGTCACAGACAGTTACAGTCAGTCACTCACCGTTACAACTAGGGTCACAGTCACAGACAGTTACAGTCACAGTCACTCACCGTTACAACTAGGATCACAGCCACAGTCACAGACACAATCACTCGCCGTTACAACTAGGGTCACAGTCACAGTCACAGACACAGTCACTCACCGTTACAACTAGGGTCACGGTCACAGTCACAGACACAGTCACCACCGTTACAACTAGGGTCACGGTCACAGTCACAGACACAGTCACCACCGTTACAACTAGGGTCACAGTCAGTCACAGACACAGTCACTCACCGTTACAACTAGGGTCACAGTCACAGACAAAGTCACTCACCGTTACAACTAGGGTCACAGTCACAGTCAGTGTCACTCACCATCACAACTAAGGTCACACACACGACAACACATGTCTTTTGCAGTAAATCTGTCGCGAGCGAAGTTTGGCTTTATCGGAAGAAGTAAATTAAGATTTTCCTCGCCGGCTCGGAATTAAGTTCTGAGGGAAAGTTTGACAGCAAATTCACCTCTGGAATAAGAAGCTAAAGGCCTTTGCCTACGATGCCAATAATATGTACATTGCAGCACACTCGAACTATTAGTCTCTGTTCAAAGCCGGGGTGATTTAAAATTGTAATGATACTGTTGAGATGAGCCGTCGAGACTTGTGAAAGATGAGGTTGTCAAGCTGTCGTTTCCATTCTTTAATGATTTGTCTAACTTTATCACAGTTTTACGAATACCCAAAGGTTTCCGAGTATTTGAGGTGCAACAATTTTGCAACACTTGTTTTATAGAGTGGTTGGTATTTGATAAGAAAAGTGACTGAATCAGAACGTGTTTTTGAAGTAAACAAAATTAATCGAGTCAATAGCTAAATACTGTTTATATGATATACCGATAAACAAATAAACGAATAGAGAATTAATTAAAACAAGATAGATTTCTTGAGCCAAATTCCGGTCGACAAGTATAAATAAAATTTTCGAAACAAGCGGAAGTAAGTAGTTCCCAGGCTTCGCTCGAAAAGGGCGGTTTGACGGACGGAATCTGGTCACTACCTTGGGGGTAGAGGATGAGATAAGCCGCTGTACATGCAATCAGTGGTCTCGAGTGAGATCACAGGAAGTGTGAAATGAGCCTGGGTACGAGACGCAACACTTTCGTGCTGACAAAGACGATCGACAAAGTGGCCAAGCCGCAAGAGATATATGCGTTATTGACCAAGCTTGTTCGGTCATGCAAGAATGCTGGATATTGGCCAAGTTCTTTTTTTGCCATCTTGACCGAACAAGCTTGTTCAATAAAGGATTTATTATATGGCCGAAGAATTTCACTTTACTACTGTTTTTCCGCAAGGCAAAAAACACTTCCATATCTTCATATCACTTTGCGTTTTAATTTTTGTTATTGTCAGTTTTTGTTGACGAATAAATTTGCGAAACTCGTCTATGTTTGCTTTGTTTTGACTGACTTCTTCCCCTTTTTGCGACTCCATCGCCCAAAACTGAATCTGTAACTGAATTCCGCTCCAGTCACACAATTTTTCTACTTGCGGGAACAAAACAGGCAATCCCGAGCTGGCAATATGGGCCTATCTTGCCCGCTCGCGCAACCAATCAGAACACATAATTCGTTTGTTGTCAAACCTTAGTCTTACCACAGGCAACCCAAGCTGGGTGTTTGTTCATAGTTGAATTGCTTTTGCAACAGTGATTTGCATGGATTATAACACTTTCGTAATTATTACAATTCTATTTTGTGCAAGTGTCGCAAATAAGGCTTGTTCACCTCAATTATTGTCTCCTTTTGTCTCGCTTGTACGTTTTAAGGCCATCACTGACCAGCTGAGTCATTTAGAGGTAATTTGAGGCTGGGGGATTGGGGGAGATAAGGCGAATTTTCAATAGCGCAGCACAGTAATACTAAAAAAAAAAATTCTACCCCCACGTGACTCGGACAAACAGAGGCATGTTAGACAAAAAAGTCTATAGAAAAATTGGCGATCTTGTAATTATAAGAAGCAAATTTATTGTTAAATTTCAAATAATGTGATCAGTTCAAAAATATTGCATTAGCTGCCACCCGGCCAATTTTTTTGTTTGTCCGAGTCATGACGTAACAACTGCGCTTCGCTGTTACCTCTCAAAGTAAAAGTAAAGATGGATGAGTTCAGTTTATCTTCAGTTTAATACTCAATACACCAATACAGTTTATAAAAAAGAAAGTTCATTAATTGGAACGTGACCTATGAATCTCAGAGGTAAAATATACCTAGTCTTTTAAAACTTTATTTATATCTCACTCAAACAAACTGATAGAATAGACGATATATCTCAAGTTTTAGGTTCGGGCGATTTTGACCACAGAATTACATATATTGGTTGTTAGGATGTTGTATGGCAAGTGTTTGTGTATGGAATACGTGCATAAATATAATTGCAAACAGTTTTTGAATACTTCAGAAGCACGCCAAAGAAATGCTTTCTTTGATATGTAGAACAGCGATAATATTTTAACTATGAGGATCTTGAATGACAAAAGAAAGAAAGAAAAAGAACGAATGACAAAACCTCTTTTAATGTTAAGACTACTGGCGCGTTTTTTTAGTCATGCACAATTCTGGAATGAGAATGGCCAGAACGGAATGCTGGATTTTCGTTCGGAGCATTCTATGCATTCTGCTCCTGGGAGCAGAATGGATGGAATGGCGTTCTTACGATTCCGGAATAGGAATGCGGAATAGAAAAACGCGTGCACGCATTTCACATTCTGGCCATTCTCATTCAAGAATTGTGAATAAAAAAACGCACCCTAAGAGGCTTTCCGGTCCATGGACAGACGGTTTTAGGACTGGACCTGACTTATGGCAGAGCACTTACGCACACACATAAGGATCTCAACAAAAGAAACACGCTAAAAGTTTGGTTGGTCAAAGGGCAAGAGAAGAATGTTGTTTGAAAAATCGTAAAACTGAGCTGAAACTGAATATTACTGCAGACTTAGTTCAGTACACGCTTAATTTTTTTTTATAAGAACCTGTAAATTTTGCCGAGACTCATTGTTCTTAATTTTTTGGCGATTTCAGCCTCAATTTTTTCTTAATTTGTTCTTGTTTCTGTGAGCGGTTTTTAATGAAGAAAAACTAAATAAAACAAGCAATTAGAAAATGAAACGTCTTGCATCACAAATATATTGTACGGTTGAAATTAGAGGTGGCTACCTTTGTTGTTTGTGGAGCAGTCTTCACAGTGAATCTTTTTATATTTTATGCTGCATCGCGCTAAGTTTTAGTCAATTTTATACCACAAAATTTTTCCTAGTTATCAAGTCTCAGCCTGACTTCAAAGTTGTTCTTAAACTGTTCTTAAATTCTCGCAAAATTTGAGCCTCGTTCTTATAAAATTGTTCTTATAAAAAAAGCGTGGATGCGTACAAACTCGTAGATGTCCCTGAAATGGCTGGATTTTTATAATTTACTGATTTACTAATATCAGATATTAAAATGCAAAATAAATCAAGTTCCAAAACACAGTTTTATGAAGCAAGCATAACGTTTTCCCTTTCGTGGACTTGGTGCACAAATCCAAAAGATAGATTGATATTTTTTTCCTTTTTTATCTGCCACACGTAGTGAAGATTGGATGTGATATGGTTGCTTAGTTCGATGCAAATTACAAATGAAAACAGCTCGTGGTATGCTAAACACACATGACACAAACAAACCTCATTTTACATAGCAATTCAAGGTCATTGTGCTTTTGTTTTGGATTCTATAGATTTTTTTCACTGCCCACTCATCATATGACAGATTTTAACTAAAACAATGAACTTTATGTATGCTTGGCTGGACATATTAAACATTCATAAGTAAAAAATAACTCAGAAATTCAATTGTTACTGAATCTTAATCTCAATATTAATATGGCTATTAATATTTCTGAGAGCTAGGATTCGGTGCTTATCTTGCGAAGCTGGCCCTGTTTTCGTTTATCTTTCCGGACGGTATTGATTTGATATTTATACTAAGATGAGTTGACATTGTCCGTTGAGGGCACGCGGGGAAGCCATACACGATGTCAAGAGTAAACTTGATATATTCTGTTGAACTTTGACTATCACAACAAACTCAGTAAACACGCAAGGCATCAAATTCAATGGCAGAGATTTCAAACTTTGATGTCATATTAGATGAAAGTGAAAAAGTTTATTTACCAGGAGAGTCTGTTCACGGTACTGTTAAATTGAAAGTTACAAAGAGTTTAAAGTTGAAGGAAATAAGACTTGAATGTTTCGGAGAAGCAGAGGTGACCTGGCCTGTGTGGTCAGGAACATACACAAAATATTGCTACAATCGACAAACATACCTCGATCTTAGCGCTGTTCTTTTTCCAACAAAAGGTAAGAACTCCTATCACTGTTTATAACTTGGCGGTGTTGTTTAAATTTATTACTTTCTGCATGAGGCTTTCACTGAGATGTTCACTCGATGTTCTTTTGTGAATTTACTTCGATATTTCATAATTTTTACTGATTTAATAATTCGTTTAATCTTACTTTTCAAATAAATTTTTCTAGTGAGTTAAACCTAATTGCAGCGAAAGAAACAGGGCAAAGGATATAAAAGAAATAATCAATGTCCTTTGTTAAACGAATTTAGTTTGAAATTATACCTGCCATGCAAGAGGTTTTAATTTTGCCCAAAGTCTAGAATTTCTAAAAGCTATAAATACTAATATAGAGGACTTGAAACCAAGCTGGCCGTTTTCCTAATGTACACTGAAACTCCGAGTGTATTGCTTAGAAAGCCCTCCTGGACAAAACTTGCTTTAAACATAATAAAGGTAAGTCCAATTTTTAGTAATGATATGCATAAGAACCCTAGGAAGCTCAGCGGCAATTGTGTGAAATTTAAATTGAATAATCAAATATTCAATTAGTATGGCGAATTTGATTGGTCTAGCATTTATTATAAGCCTTTAGATCCGAGTGCGACTACGAGTATGAGGACAAGATTTTAAGAGCGCGCGCCGTGCTAACTCGTTGTCGAGAAAGCAAAAGCGACAATTCTGCTTGTAAATGCGCGCTCGCTCTTAAATTCTTGTACTCGTACCGGATCTAAAGGTCTCTATTTTCGCAAAAAAAATTCCGAAAAAACGTTATGACCAGTCTTTTTTAAAGTCTCAATGTGGTTTTATCATAATTTGGCCGATTTAAAAGAAAATCCATCGTGGGGAAATTGGTTTAGACTAGAACAAATTGCCGCAGGCTTATGTCGTGTTCCCACTTCTTAATCCGATTGATATGAATCTCAAATGTTAATTGAAGTTATGCAGGTAATTCTCTGCTACAGTGTCCAGTCACAGCCTGTGGTTATTTTTAATGTCGTTTTAAGAATAAGATATTTTACAAATTCGAAACTCAATGGCGAAATTGTTTGAAATACATCTTGCGCAAGATATTTTAAACATTTTAGTTTGCAGGAGCCAGTTTTAATACATTGCCGGGAGACCCAATTGTTTTGTCGTCACTGCAGCGTCGAGCGACATTATCAATATCACTAAACTGAGCTTTAGTTTAGACTTAGTCAGGTAGTTATCGTAGACAAAAACAGTAAAAACAATAAGTTGAAATTTGTCTTGTATGTACATGAATATACTTTAGAAAATAGTTACTTTAAATGTGCGCTCTGCTAGACTAGCTCAGTTCAGTTTTGTAAATCTCGATACAAATCATTAAATATAATGACGTCATACCATGCCACTAGAGCTTTTGAACTCGACCTGTACTTGACAAAAAGTTAAACTGTTTGAAAATAAGTCAAATCCCAAAATGTTTTTGCAAACTATTTTCTAAAAGCAATAAAATAGCGTCGATGGTGTTCCTATATCGAGTTTAAGAAACAGCTAGCGATGTAGGAGAACCTTAAGAAAGCCGAAAAAAAACTCGTTTTCGATCGATTGCCTCGTTTTCTCTCAGCACTTCCTTCGTGTTGATCTGCGTCATGCATAACGTGTTTCTAAAACTCCATAAAAACACGCGTGACACGACACTGTTTTATCGTCTCAGTGTGATGCATTCATGTAAGACTAGAAGATAATCTTGCTGATGATAAGCATCGCACCGCCGTAGCATATTTTGCTAGTGTCTTAGCACTCCTTATCGAAATTGTCTTCATAACGCTGTCATGAGCCAAGAATACAATGAGGATAAATATACTTACTCGGTAGAAGTAAAACTCTTATATCGTTTTTTAGCATTGTAATACGTTGTTGCCCATCAGATAAATATAAAGTATTGTTATACTCCTAGACTTTCACTCAACTAAGCGAGCACTGTGATTGGTTTATTCTTGGTCACGTGCCCCTGATCAAATTCAAATGTTTCCCGACCGGGATACAACTGCGCAGTTGTTGTCCGCGCGTCGAATACAACAGCACGTGATCAGTGAATAGCTAAATTAAAAATGACGTCATCTTCAGCACTGGTGCTTTCGTCAGCTTGATTGACGGGTGAGGAGCCGAGAACACACTGCCTGTTTTCAGTTAGTTTCAACCAGCGATGATCGACAATGAAGCTTTAGAAGAAACGCTTTTTTAGATTGTTAGAGGAAGAAATGCATAATTTAATTGAAGGCAAGGATTCTGAAAATATGAAAGTCTAAAACGGTAACTGTTTGCATCGGACACCATGCAACCATGCATTAAGTGTATAGTATAAAACTGATTTCTCGTGGTATACCCCGGATGCTATGCTAGAATCGTATGTATTTTCTGTATACATGCACTTGAGCGTTCAGGATGTGTGGATATGCAAAAATACATTGACCCATGTAACAGTATCTACAGAGGTTCTGGATTCCGGATTAACATGTTCCAACCTTCTCGATTCCGAATTTCAATCTCTGGATTCCGGTAATTCCACCTCTTTGGAATTCAGATTCCAAGGGCTAAACTCAAATATTGAGCTGAGTCAACTTTGGCGGAAAAGAAGATCACAAATATTCAACACTCGGCTGAGCCGGGGCTGGAACCTGGGACCTTGTGGTTAGAAGGCAGATATCTTACCATTACGCCAGCCACACCACCGTTCAAATATTAACTAACATTAAACTATCTGATTTTCGCCAACCGTGTTTTCATGTTTTCATGCGTTTTCATTCAACCTGAATTTCAAAATTTCCCAGGAGCGTAGATGTTCGCACCTCCAATAGAAAATCCTACGTAGGGGGGACTGGAGTGTATAACAATTATTTGTACATCTTTTTATACATCTACCTTTATTTAAGACATTATTGTAATTATTATGAATTATTTCTCACTGACTTCGGTAAAACGGTGGAACCCAGTGTAGATCCACAACTGAAGGTCTTGCTTTTTATCCTTTTCCTTAGCAAACTTTCTTTTCATTTCTCTTCCTAGACTCAACTGATCCTGCCTTTCAAAGTCATTTACAGCAACCGGTAGAGAACAATGGATATCAAGTGTTACCCAGGGGTGATTATAGTTTTACATTCTACATGGTGATACCGAGTGACCAAAATCTCCCACCCTCCCTAGAGGAAAAATTTGGTCATATCAGGTATTGGTTCAGAGGGGTGATAAAACGGGGTTGGGGCAGGACCGACATAAAGACTAGCGATGCCACATGGAAAATTGGAGATGTATCTTTGGAGGATTTCGAAGAGGAAAGGGTAGGTTTGGACGCCTGAAAATGTTAATGAAGACAAAATAAATTTGCACTAAGAAAAATGACTGTGCTGTTATCAACATTGTAAAAACTACTGTTATATAAAAAATATTAAGTGATTGCCCGAGTAAGAAGTAGGGAATCTCTCTCCGTTCTGCAACATCTCGCTTTTCCCAATCAGAATGAGATTCTAGATTTTGTCCTTAGAATACATCAACTCGTTTGCAATATAGTTTTGAAACAAAATGTTTTAAAAGTTTGTGTCACAATAATTTCAGTACAATCATAAGACTCCAAAGCAAAACCCAAGAAAAGCTACTGATTAAAAAATTCCGTTTCCTAAATGGGATTTTTCATAAATTCAAACTAAAAAAAGTTTCCACTTGAAGAGAATGAATGAGTGAACTAGAAAGAAAGAAATTTGCTTGCTTATAAAGATAAATTCAAATGAGATAAATGGTTTAACAAAATAATATTTAGTCTCTCTGTTTTCCATGGCCACGCCGTTGACCTGCATGCCTACTTCTTACTCATATCATTACTTAAGTCTTACATCTGAAGCCTTTTTCCTTCTTAAACAAACTCTGAGTACCTGAATTGTTGTCATAATCGTCGTTGCTGTTATTATTATTATTATTGATTTACTGTTGCTCTGTTCATCATGTTGTTCTTGTTATTATCGTGTTGTTGATGTTGTCACTATGGTTATTGTTGCCATTTTAATTGTTGTTATCGTTATGTTTGTTGTTTGCATTATTGTGTTGTTGTTGATGATGTCATTATGATTGTTGTTGTCATTATCGTGTTGTTGTTCATGGTGTCATCATTTGTTGTTCCATTCAGTATCGTGTTGTGGTTGTTGTCATTATGATTGTTGTTGTCATTGTCGTGTTGTTGTTGATGTTGTCATTATCGTGTTATTGTTGTTGTCATTAACGTGTTGTTGTCATTATCGTGTTGTTGTTGATGTTGTCATTATCGTGTTATTGTTGTTGTCATTATATTTGCTGTTGTCATTATCGTGTTTATTGTTGTTGTTGTTGTTATCGTGTTTTTGTAATTATCGTGTTGTTGTTGTCATTCTGGTTGATGTTGTTGCCATAATCGTTGCTGTTGTTATTATCTTGTTATTGTTCATATTGTCATTATGGTTGTTGTTGTTGTCATTTTAATTATAGTTGTTGTAACTATCGTTTTTCTCGTTGTTGTTGTT
>JAOCPT020490991.1:0-12549 GCA_026546935.2 Palythoa grandiflora
AAATTGAGGCTGAAATCGCCAAAAAATTAAGAACAATGAGCCTCGGCAAAATTTACTGGTTCTTATAAAAAAAAAGGTGTACCATGTACTACTTAGTTGCAAAAAACTTTAGCGCCTTAATTAGGACAATAGGGGAATCTTTTCTGACATCATTAGTTTTTGCTTCATTAGCATGCAACTTTAGGTGAGAAAAGAACCAAAGTAAAAAATAATTGAGTTTAAAACCTTAGAAAGGCAAAGAAATATTCATCGAGGTTAGCAACCAAAATTAAGTTCCATACACGCAGTTTCAAAGAAGATATCGGTGTCCAAAAAAACACAAAATAATTGGGTGAGAAAACCCTTCATGAGTTTTTTACATTCTTTGTAAAATTTCCCCTATCACAAGAACAGTAATTAACAAATCGGTCTCATTTTTTAACAAGAGGTTTATTTTGGAAAGCTCTTTTAATATTAGGTACTTCTCAATTTGTAGCTTGGTTAGAAAGAGAAGCACGTTTGCTAACTGAATGTTTTTCCAGAAAGCTTGCACCAGAACTTTTTAGAATGCTCTGCTTCCAGAGCTCGCTCCCACCCCCGTTGGAACAAAAAATCTTGTGTACAGGACAGTAACTACGTACCATGTTGCTGAAGGTGAAACCTGTATCACTGTCACTGTGTGTAACAGATGTCCACGCGTCCACAAAGCCATAACCAACGCTTTTACCTGGAGAAAATATATGACAGTCTCCCAGTGGAAATGTTCCTTCCATTATCGTTTTTACAGGCCACTCAAAGTCGTTGTATGCATTAAAGTCGCCCATGATTACAGTGTTGCTACTCGCAATGGAAGATATAAAATTGATTATATCCTCTGCATTTGTGCACTGCTGTTTTCTGTCATAAGAGAAATGCACAAGTGTAACGTTTAGTTTCTTCGTAACACTGATCTCCAGCTGTGCATAGAGTACAATGCGCTTATTACTATCAGTGCTTCCTGAGTTGTGGTTTAAATTAACGATGCTTCTTTTAACGATGGGATGTCGGCTTAACATTCCAAGTCCCTCATATTGCCATCCTGGGGGGCCATGAAGACCAAGTGGCGGGGAAACCTTTGAGGCAGCACGATAGAAAGAATGTTTGTAATCAGGTAGCAATTGCTGTAGTTCGAGAAGTTGACTTGTTTTACCAGTCAAATCACCGCGAACCTCTTGAAACCCAACTACATCCGGTTGAAGTTTACGAATCTGGAAGAAGAATAAAGCGATGGTATTTTATTACAATGACACTTGCATTTTATCAATATCATTTTTATCTTTTCTTTTTCCCATCTACACTTGTCCAAAAAATCGGTATATGCCTTGAGCGGAAATGGAACCCACATCTCCCTATACACAACTCAGGCGTGCTAACCATTACACCATCAGGGACCACCATGCTAGCAATGTAGCAGTATCATGTGATTAGTTTTAAAGTTACTTGGTTACTATGCTAGTATCCCAACGGGAGCCCAATTTCTCGTAATTCGGGTGTCGCTTCGCCTTTGAAACCCATTGGGATATTCAGTACTAACAAATTTAACTTATCATGAAACTTCTACATTGCAAGCGTGGTGGTCGCTGATGGTGTAGTGATTAGCACTCCTGACTACAATTCAGGGGGACCCGGGTTTGAGTCTCGCCCAGGGAAGTTTTTCAACGAATACAGATGAAAAAAAGAAAAGGTGAAAATTTATGATATATTAACTTTCTCTGCCTCCAACGCCCTATTATCAGCAATTTAATAAGCTTCCGTTAATTTTCAATATACCATTTTATCATCACCATGTGTACTTAACTTTTCCCAGTGCACTGAATACTTGAGAAAAGTATGACTTGAAAATTATCTTTGAAAAAATAAAAATGAGAAAACATTATTGATAGTTTTTAACAACATTTCTCCTTGTCTCTTTCCATTCTTTTATTTCCAATTTGCTTCCATTCTGATCCAGTGCTCCTGCGCTGAATTTTGAAAGTTCTGATTCTTAAACTTGAAGTTGCTTGACTAGAAAATGGGTGGAAATGTGCCACTAAGGGTGTAATTAATTTTTCTCATCAAATGTGTTTTGTTTTTGATAAGGGTCTTCTCTGATAAGGACGTCCAGTCTCTCAACACTATCAGGTGACTTAAAACAACCCACATAATTAACAATGAAAAGAGTAGGGTAGTGATTACAGTGTTGTGGTCTGTCTGTTACACTGATAGTACCATAAAATCCTGGCCATATTAAAGCCCTGTGCATATAAAACTTCATAAGGGGTTTTGGGCTGGCTTATAAATGGGAAGGGGGGGGGGCTTATATTTGGTTGGGCTTACAAGCGGAATAAAACAAATGTTCCAGAACGACAAGATAAAATGAATCATTCTGACAAACGAATTACAGTCATAATGCTATTCAATACATTTATTGTGCATCACAATAAACGGAAAATTTTTTTCAAAAACATCTATAAAACACTTATGCGACTGAAACAACTGGAACAGAACATAAGAACTATGTACAAGCCTTAACGTTATACAGTAGATGGGCTTACAAATATAAATGGTGAGAGGGGGGAGCTTATATCCGATTGTTCTTATATCCGGAATAATATCTTCGTTGGCAAATGAATGGGTTCATATCTGAGGGCACTAAAGGGTTTCAGATAAGGGCCAGCAAACGGCAAATTTCGCCGGTGCACTCTTAACTTTTGAGGAATATTCGCCATAGCTTCACAGACTTTTGCCAGGGCAATTGAGGGGGGCATGTGTGTTCTGAGTAAAAATTAGCCTGGGCTTTCTATAATGATAACTTTTTTAGCCGCAGCTTAAATTTTTTAGCCATACCCCTAAAAAGTTAACTGAAACCCTGCAAGGGGTCTTCAAACCGAGGAGATTTAACATGGGATTTTACAGTATTTCTTAATGACTTTAAAACTATCTAAAATTATGTGAGCTGCATACATGAAGCAGACTATCTAAGACCCTTGACTGCTAAATCCTGTGTACAATTCATCTCTTTGCTTCACTAATCAATCACATGCTGCACACTTGTTTTTTCCATTGCATGTAAAATCTGGGGGCAAAGTTTTATTGCTTCCTAGCCTGTGTGTTATCTATGCAAGTTTCTGAGTATCTAAATTTGAGTCGAAAGTTGTCTTTGAGGAGCATGTTCTAAATAAGACCAAACAAAAAAGAATTGTGTGTTTCCTATTACAGGCATCAAAAATTTAGGGTAGGTAGGACTAAATTTTTTTTTTAATAATTTTATTTTGCCCAAACTACCATTTATAGCAACAAATGTGCTAGATTTTGCATTTTATGCAAACTACCATTTATAGCAACAAATGTGCTAGATTTTACATTTTATGCACTCAATACAACTGTTTATGGTGAAAGTATGGGATGAAAATAACTGTAAAATAATTAATCCTATACAACTATATTATAAATGTAACGGACATCACTATATTAAGAAATAAAATATAAACTGCACCTAAAGCATTGCCTGAATTAGAAATGCTGATACTGATGTTTTAAAATTGAAGTTAGTTCAAAACAAAAATCCAGAATTGACACTCAAAACATTTTTCTGCAAAAAGAAACAATTGTACAAACAATAATCGCTCTAAAAAATTAGCGTCGATAGCCAAAAATTAGGGATGGTTGGTAACCGGAAACACACAATTTTCTTTGTTTGGCCTAAGGAAGTTTACAAAATCTTCAGTTATTTTCTCTGAATCCCCAGATTTCTTGCAGCCTGTCTCTAGATTTTTAGCTCTGAAAGGTTGGCAGGTCTGAGCTTAGACTACCTGTGCTGAGGGTTCAAGGTTTGATATCATATGATCATAGATCTATGGGCACTAAGACTCCAGATTTTGGCTGGTGACTCCAGCTATTTTAATCAATCTCCATCTATCCAGCCAAGTAAACAAAATCTCCAGCCTAACTGGAATTATTCTTCTTGTAAACAAAATATGACTGGGAATTTTTAAAAAATATCATAAAATTCCAAAAGCAGATCTATGGCTTCAAAATCCACTCAGATTTTTTAAATAAGAAAAAAAAACAAATACTAAGTGCTTTACACAGTTTGACCAATCTGGATCACAGAACCCTTCTCTTCTGATTTCTTGCTGGTTTCTTTTGACTTGAAATGATCTAGGTCAAATCTTGGAGTACTCAAATTTGAAAAAGCTTTCCAGGGGTAACGGTAAGTATTCTCCTAAACCCCAAGCCAGTTTTAAATCGACTTGTGTCTGACAGTAGTGTTCAATAAAATCTTCAGCCAACCTCTCACGAAAACTTAGAATCTATGAAACGGTATAAAACTTTATTATGGTCAACGTACCGTGTCAGCGATGTGAAGTTTCCTCACGTCCCAATGAAACATAACATTCCAGATGTTGTAAGTCGCCACAGTCACAGCACCAGAATTCTCACTCGACACTGAACGACTTGTGGCGCTCATCCATACTACAAATAAGATTTGTGTAGAAAATATCCACAGTAGGCAGAAAATATCCACAGTTCGCTCAAAGGGCATCTAGAAAGATTCTCTTTTGTACAAACCAATGTAAAATTTGAAACACTAGATAAAATTATTTATATTTTTTACCACACGGTTTTTGTTGATGGACGGAAACATAAAGTAAAGACTCCATGTAACATCCATATAGAGGCCTTTTTACGAATGGAACCCAGACTTCCAGGAACACTTAGGACACTAAGTTTATTCTTATACGGAGTTTAAATGAGATCACGTAACGTTGTTTATCTGCAACGAAGGCAAGAAAATGGCGGAAAGTGTTCGTCATGTGTTAAGAGAAGTATTGATTCAAGAATCTAAGCAACCAAGTGGTTTGCTTGCTATAGAACATTGTCTTTCGTTACTTGGCGACTCAAATCAATCGGATCAAGATTCGATCGCTCCATCAACGGATGAGACGTCATGTTTTAATAGATACCAAAGATACCCTTATTCGCCGCTTTACGTCGAAATTGCTGAACGATTAGCGCTTTGGCTAAAAATTGGAATTCTTCCTCATCGAAATTTTAAAAAGTTTCATCTACTAGAAGAAACATCGTTGGAAGTTGACAGTATTTTTAAAGAAGACTGGCCGACTGTCAGCGAATTTACTCAATCCTGGAATGAGTTAGACTTGCAAAGTAAGACGAGAGCTGTCGTTATTGTTATAAAGAAGCTTGGGGCTCGTGGTTTGCTGTCGTTGCTTGGAGTGCGTCATACTGAAGGTAGTATTGAAAGCTTTCCGCCCGACAAAAGCATTATCATAGAAGCTTTCAATAAAAAACATAAACAAGGTGCAAATTTGACTGTGGGCGCAAGAGCGCTTTCGAAGCACGTACACAGAGACCATTCAAATGGGTGGTGGGGTGAGTTAAAGGGATCTGAACAAGCAAAAAACGAACAGTCACTGAAGATCCTTAATCGAATTTTGAATGATGCTGCTTGGATCAACATACATTCGTTACCAGGTGAGCTCAAAGTCCTGGAGGTGCGTGGTTCAGGGGGGTATGGTGCTCGCTGGACTCATGATGGGAAACATTTTAGAGGGTTTCTTGAGCCACAGATGGCTGACGGACATGCTTTAAAGTGGAGACACTAATTTTTTAGAATTTATTATCAATTAATGTATACTCCAATACCCCAACATTTCAGGTTGTTTTTCAGGCCTGTACTGGGTGTTTCACTGTGGAAATGTCAAAATGCCTCTTTAGTGACTCCCCCATCAAAATTCTTGGAGGGAGTGGGGCAGTTCCCCCCACCCCACCCCCCTGATTGCGTAGGTCGGAAAAAAGAGAAGAATTCATAAATATTTCCAGATCTTCTGAGGAACCTCAAGCGTAACGGCTGAGGGAAAAGCTGGTTTTTAGAGAAATTTTGTTTTATTGAATTTTGAGGATGTTTGAAATTTGTTTTTTAAGTTGATATTTTATGGACGGATGCCAAACCATCTGCTAACAAAAGCTGCACCTTGCATGCATCTGTTAGGAGCCACGATTTGGCACCCGCCCTCAAACTTTTTCCTTTTCAAATCCTCCCTCACTTTTATCTACCAAGTGACTAAAACCGTTTTTGGTTGGTCCGGTTGAACAACCATTTCAACCACCTCAGATGAAGGTTGAAATGGTTGAAATCGATGGGCAACGTTAACCACGTAGTCAACCAAAAATGGTTGGAAAAGTGTTCTATTGATAATTTCAAACAAATCAACCGAAACTGGCTTAGGTAGAAACGGTTGATCCCAATAGAACACGCTCTATGACTACTGTGTACTTCTGAACCTGAAAATTTTACACCTTTACTATTAATAGCAAGTTATGTAATTTTTTTCATTAGTTTTCAAAGCAATTACAGATAAAAAGCATATTAATTTTATCTTATAGCACTAACGTCTTAACCTAAAATGTTACTTCGTACTTTAATTATCATCATAAAATAATTACCAATGGTTATGAGATATTGTGGTTCGGTTTTTATTACTATTGATCGTTTTGGTGGCTGTTCATTGTCGGTCTTAGTCCACTCATTGCTCGCCCTGGAGAGTCGCTGTCGGCCCAGCATCATATCGAGGTATTTTGAGTCATACTATCGTCGAATGCTGAATGAACACTCGATAATTGATTATGAAGCCGCCTACACAAAATGCAGTTTGTTAATTGCTCGGCTTTTGAAACTTTTGCAAAAGTAAACAGATTTTGTTTATGCGTAAAAAGCCGCTTTTTAATTATATCATTTTATTGTCGGTATGTATATAGAGAGCCATTTTCAATTAGACCTTCAGGCTACAAATTAACCAGTTCCATCTTGACTCAAGGTTGTTAAGTAGATTTTAAAACAATATTAAATATTCTTAAATAAATACAATTTTTTCCAAGATGAAGCGAATTCTGTGTTCTGAATGGTTACACGAACGGGCAAGATAGGCCCATCTTGTCCGCTCGGGATTGCGTGTTTTGTTCCCGCAAGAAAAAAAAATTTGTGGAGTGGAATTACACGTTGAGATTTGGGGCAATGGAGTCGCAAAAAGGGAAGAGCTTAGTCAAAACAAAGAAAACATAGACGATTTTCGTAAATTTATTTGTCAACAAAAACCGACAAATACAAAAATTAAAACGCAAAGTGATATGAAGACATGGAAGTGTTTTTGTCTCACAGAAAACAGTAGTAAAGTGAAATTTTTTGGCCACATAATACTCGTTCTTTTTTTGCATTTTCATGGACTCGGTCCATAATAACGCAAAAAAAAAAAAAGAACTGGGTCAATATCCAGCCATCTTGACCTCACGCTTGTTCAATAACGCATATGTAATGCGTGGTATTTAAAAGCTTTATCTAGAATGTCTTGATATTAGCAATAAAGAAATAACTTAATTGAAAACACACACTGAACAACGTTATTTAAAGACATGTTTCAGCATGCTTATGCCATTATCAGTTTAATGAAATGAATGAAATACAATACATTTATAAGTGAAAGCTAGTTAATGAATAAAAATTATACAAATAATGACGTCATGTATTACAAGTAGAGCGACGGAAATTATAAAGCTAAAAAAGTGTTAAAGTTATTGAGGTTGGGCTTATTTTTATTAATATGTAAGATTTCTTTAAGTTTCAGGTCAATGGGATTGTTGGCTGTGTCAATAATAGCAAAACAAGAAGGTGTGTATAAACTTTTGCAAGGAGGAGATTCGGAGAAGTGCTTAAAAATGTGCGAGTTTTTATCGCTTACTGTGTGTTCCATAATTCTAGTAGAAAAATGGCGACTGGTTTCACCAATATAACGGGAATTTACATCCCGCACAAATAAATTGATATACTACTAGAGATTTAAGAGCATTTTTTGATTTAAGGGATTTTTCGAGAAAAGAATAAAACTTAATTTATCAAAAAAACTATCGCTAATCTTTTGATTTTTCTCCAGAGATTTCTACAAAAAGAGTTAAAATACTAGCTCTCAATTTCTGTCGGCAATTGATTGAAATTATGAGTTTTTATTCAAAATATTAAATATACTTACCTGAAAATATTGCTTCCAGTCTTCGATAAGCGCTGTCCAAGAACCTCGAAAGACATTATTCAATCGACCATAATGAGGTTTCATTTCGGTTTGGTGAGAAGACGCCTTGATATCGCTTTCAAGAATTAGTTCATCTTCCATTCCTAATGGCTTGACACATCGAGTCTCATTCTTCGCAACTGGTTTAATTATTTCACCTATAAAAAGAGCTGTGAGGTTTACTCCATAGTTACATTATATTGTATCACAAAGGTAGCAAGGTAGTAAAGTGAATATCTTATTAGAGCTAATGACTTGAGCTCTTACTTCTTGAATCGTTCTATTAAACCAAGTTGGATACCCATTCTCATTGCGGAAAACTTGCTTTAAGTGTTGTAGTTCAGTTTTGAGGTATTGATCATGTGAACAGATTTTAAAGGCACGTATTATCAATCCTTTTAGGGTTGATCTCTTCCACTTAATTGGTACTTGTGTTTCCCAATGTAATACAGGTCGTTATACAATTCTTTTCTATATACTGTCATCGAACATATATATGGTTATGCTTTTCTACATACTGTCAGCGAACATATATATGGTTACGCTAGAACACGAGCTCATTCCTATAAACTTACAACAAATGTGTGGGTGGAAAAGATACGTGGATGACACGTTGGCCTATGTGAAACTTGAAGAAGTATCAAATATCTTAGAAGAACTCAACTCGTATGACGAAAGAATTCAATTTACGCATGAAATAGCAAAAGACAACTCCATTCCGTTCCTAGTGGTATTGATATCGTGGAAAAAAGAAAATTTTGAGATGATAGTGTATAGAAAAGAAACGCATAACGACCTATACATACATTGGGAAACACAAGACGACGACGGTGATGATGATGATTTTTTCAAATATGGGTAAAAAAGTTTTTACTGCTAGGGACGCACTTCTAAATGAATTAAAATTGGTTAAAAATATCAACAATGTCCAAAAGAATTCTAAATTCTAGTAGCTTTAAAAAGATTTTTTGCTGAGCGGTTTGTTCAGGTAAAACTAATGGATCGTTATCTTGGCTCCCAGTCCTCATATTTGCAAAAATGAAACCAACAGAACAGCTGCAAATGTCTTCAAATAATAATTAAATGAAACTAATGACCATGATGATGATGATTAATGATGATTATTTATGATGATAATGATTCATGATGATAATGATGATGATGATTCATGATGATGATTCATGATGATGATTCATGATGATGATAATGATGATGATTCATGATAATGATTCATGATGATAATGATGATGATGATTCATGATGATGATAATGATGATGATTCATGATGATGATTCATGATGATAATGATGATGAGGATGATTCATGATGATGATGATTCATGATGATGATTCATTATGATGATATATAATGATAATGATGATTCATGATGATAATGACGATGATGGAGATGATTCATGGTTATGATTTATAATGGTAATGATAATGATGATGATTCATGATGATGATTTATGATGATGATGATGATCTGTGATGATCATAATGACAGAAGAAACGACAACAGTCAACAACTAAATGGGGACACCAGTAAATTTCAAATTAACATCAAATTGAAGAAGACGTGTTTACTACAAACTGGCGTTTGGCTGTTTACAAAGCACAGCGGACATAAACTCAGTATTAGTGAAATCAAATCTAGCAAATAATCACAGAGCTGCATAAAAATCCAGAACAGAAGGCAGCGCACTTACCAACTGTGCTATACACCTGTTCATGATCTTATTACTGCGCCAATCATGCACCCGTCTCTGATACCGCAAAGTCCCGCGAAAATAGTACAACAGCTAGCAAACACTAAGACTGAAGTTTGTTTCAACGACAACAACTGATAGCTTTAAGCTCATTTTTGCAACCGCTTCTGCTTAATGCCTTTGCTACGGTATATGTGAAATGATTGTCGTTTGGCTATAAAGATATTTCGTACGAACAGCTTCAAAGTCCAATTGTGCTCTTTATGGAATAAACAAATATTATTAGAGTTATTAGGGCGTCTTGTTTTACAAACGGTGCTCTTATTAATTTCCACCTTGTTCTCAAAACACATTGGGAACCTTTAAGCCTGCTTCACACTAGCGACATAAGCGTAGCCGTAATCGCAAAACAAGAAAAATCTAGCGTGAAGCGAGAAAACGTAATCGCAAGGGCCAGCGCAAGAAAAAAGAAAATTTTATTTTTCTTGTGCTTGCCTTACGCTTGCGATTGCGCTTGTGTCAGAAATCTTCTCGTGTGAAGCGACAAAACGTAAGCGCATACGCAATCGCAACACAAGAAAAATCTAGTGTGAAGCGAGAAAACGTAATCACAAGCGCATACGCAATCGCAACACAAGAAAAATCTAGTGTGAAGCAAGAAAACGTAATCGCAAGCGCAAGTAAAAGGAATACGGCGCATGCGTACCCACTTTGCTTGCGTCGCTTGTGTTCTAGTTACGCTTACGTCGCTAGTGTGAAGCAAGCTTAAGAAATAAGGACGTGACGACGTGAAAGAACAATAGTAAATAGTTTTACAATAACTGCACGTTGGAATGCATCGAGCTGAGCACCTGCACGTAGTTTTCGCTAGACACAGAATGTAACAGCAGCGAGAAGACCTTTTTAAGAGTTTTGGGGACTACATGGTCGTGTTAACAAAACTGTTCTCAGTGTTTGTCAAGCTTCAAGGAGAAACTTTTAATCAATTTATTTTCACAAAGCTAAAAGGTTAAGAAAATCAAAACCTCATGACCTACAGAAAAAAGGAAAGAGCAAATCAAAAATAAAATTTTTTTGAGCCGACGTTGTTGCCTTTTTATCCCTATCAACAAAATTGGACGACTGTAAAACGAGAGTTAGACTCGTTAACCACGAGTATAATTACAGACTTAATCATATAGCAGGTCAGTAAACTCTATAAGTATTGACCAAACTATTACATGTAAATTGTCCAATTAATCAATAATTAGATCGGTTCTCCAAAGACTTTCACAGGACATTTATACAAAGTATCCAATTTAGAAATAATGGGGTAGTTTGTCTAAACCAATCAAGCAAGCACCGAATTGACCAATCAGAGCAAAGCACTCGTAAGCTGTCGCGCGCGCGCCCATCAGCGAGGCGAGCAGCAATTTTGAAAAAATGGCGGAGTTTTCTGACTTTTCTAGCCTTGATTTGCCGAGTTTTATTTTTGTTTCGATTATTTTCGAAGCGTAGTAAACAATATTTTAAACAGTTGCATAATTTCCTGTGATAGAAGAAAACGAACTTCTTAGGCAAAGAAACAATAGCTTAAGCAAGAATACTTCAAAGAGCTCCAAAATTTAGTTGAATGTTTTAATGAATGGTGAAAAGCAGGTAAGCAAAGCTATATAATTCGTAAGTAAGAGGACTACATGCTTGTCCAGTTTGGAAATAAATGCATTCGAGAATTCCTCTGACAGTTGAATAGCACTCGGCCTGCGGGCTCGTCAAATTTTGCTGTCCTCGGAAATTTTTTTCATCCAGTTATTTCCAAATTGGACAGCATGTAGTCCTATTACATATAGGAATTGAACGACACGAAATCCTCTTGCCAATTAATCATAATCATTACAATGTCCAAAAAATAAAAAAAGCGCAATTTGAAAAATAGCTTTTAATTGCAATTTTTCATTTATTAAAGAAATTAGTAATTGTAATCTATATTGCGATTGATGTATTTAGCTGAAAGGAGTTAAGGTCGCTCCCAACGGTTTTAAACCGCGCGAGGACTAAGTATGAAAATGGCGCAAGCTATAAAATCCCGGCGTGTGTGCAGGCGCGTCCCCGCAAAAAAGATAAAAAAATATGGCTTCCCAAGTCCGTGTATCCCAATTATTAAAGTAGATAAGAGCAGAGTTCCTTTTTTATTGTTTTTAAGATCTTTTTTGTAATAAGTTCTGTTCCAATATAAAATCTAAAGAAATTTCACCGAAGGAATCTTGAGAAATGGAGCAAAATGGCTCAGTTTTGTGCTTTTTTTGCACCTTGAAAAGCCCTGTTACTATAGCAACGGGTCGCATCAAACAGGTTAACATCGACAAAATTTTTTTAGTGTTTTGTGTTCACATCTTGGTGATACCTTGTAATAATAGTTTAAGAAAAGTATTTAGTGGCATAAAAACGTTAGTTGTCATGTATTTGGTAATATTTGTAGAAACCATAGGGAGTCACCTTAAAATGGATGGCTTATGTAACTGTCCCATTACAGGTGTCCGATTACAGCCACCTATCTGCTGCGTTTCCTTTTTTTGATATAGAAAATGTATCATTGTATTTTCCGTGAAACGTAAAATTGAATCATTTCTATCCTTACGTGCTAGAAACAAAACATGAAAAGACCTTTTTTGCAGAACTTGGGACAACGAGGACGTGATAACAAAAATGTTCTCAGTATTTGTTTACCTTCAAGGAGTAACTTTTACTCTTTTTCTGTTCACAAAGCTGAAGGCGGAGAA